>PVKS010005837.1:30214-82522 GCA_004027875.1 Aplodontia rufa
TTTGAAGTTATTGTTAGCTTAGCCATCTAATATATTGCTTCCCCATATATTATAGCTTCCACAGATGAGAGATACCATTCAGCCCTTGAGTCTCTGATGTTGGGATACTTCACTGAGCGTAATTCTTTCCAATTCCATCCATTTGATTTCAAAAGCCATAATATCGTCTTCTCTAATGGCTGAGTAATATTCCACTGAGTATATATACCAAAGTTTTTGTATCGATTCATCGAGTGAGGGGCATCTGTGTTGGTTCCATAGTCTAGCTATAGTAAAATGAGCTGCTATAAACACTGAGGAAGCCACATCACTATAATATGCTGATTCTAACTCTTTTGGGAAAATACCCAGGAGTGGGATAGCCGGATCACAAGGTGGTTCCATCCTAAATTTTTTGAGGATTCTCCACACTGCTTTCCATAGTGGCTGCACAAGTTTGCAGTCCCACCAGCAGTGTAACAGTGTTCCTCTTTTCCCACAGCCCCTCCAGCATCTGTCGTTGTTTGTATTCTTCATTTTTGCCACTGTAACAGGAGTGAGGTGGTATCTCATTGAAGTTTTGATTTGCATTTCTCTTATAACTAATGATGTAGAGCATTTTCTCATATATTTATGGGCTTTCTGCATTTCCACTGGAGAGAAGTTTCTTTTAAGTTCCTTAGCCCATTTATTGATTGCATTATTTGTGATTTTGGAGTTTAGTTTCTTTAGTTCTTAGTATATTCTGGATATTAGCCCTCTGTCCGAGGTATAGCATGAAAAGGTTTTCTCCCATTCTGTAGATTCTCTCTTGATGCTCTTGACTAGATCTTTAGCTGTGCAAAACCTTTTTAGTTTAATTGCACCCCATTCCTTTATTCTTGATTTTACAGTTTGAGCCATGGGAGTTTTTTTGAGAAAGTGGCTACCATCTCCTATAAGCTGTAGTGTTGATTCTACTTCTTTTTCAAGTAAGTTTAAAGTTGTTGGCTTAATATCTAGGTCTTTGATTCATTCAGATTTAATTTTTGTGCAGGGCGAAAGATAAGGATCCAGCTTCAGCTATCTACACATGGCTGTCCAATTTTTCCAACACCATTTGTTGAACAGGCTATCTTTCTTCCAGACTATGCTTTTGCCCCCTTTATCAAACATCAGATAGTTAAAGATATGGGATTTTGTCTCAGGATCTTCTATTCTGTTCCACTGATCCTCAGTCCTGTTTTGATACCAATACCATGCTGTTTTTACTACTACGGCTCTGTAGTATAATTTCAGGTCAGGGATTGAGATACCCCCTACTTCTTCCTTTCTATAGAGTAATGTTTTGGCTAGTCTGGGTCTCCTGTTATTCCATATGAACTGGTGAATTGCTTTTTCTATATCTGTGAAGAATGTCATAGGTATCTTGATGGGGATTGCAATGAATCTGTATAATAGGGCTTTGGGTAGAATGGCTATCTTTATTATATTGATTTTGCCTAACCATGAGCATGGAATATTTTTCCATCTACTCAGGTCTTCTGTAATTTCTTTTTTTAGTGACTGATAGTTTTCTTTGTAGAGATCCTTAGCGTCCTTTGTAAGGATAATGCCCAAGTATTTCATTTTTTTGGGAGCGATGGTGAATGGGAGCGATTTCCTGATTTCTTCTTCTGCGGATTTGTTGTTGGAGTAAAGAAACGCTAGTTATTTGCTGGAGTTGATCTTATAGCCAGCTACATTGCTGAAAAGACCTATAAGCTCTAGGAGTTTTCTGGGCGATGTTAATGCGTCTTCTAGGTACAGAATCATGTCATCAGCGAATAGAGATAACTTAACTTTCTCTTTTCCTATATGAATACATTTGATTTCCTTGTCTTGCCTGATAGATCTGGCAAGGGTTTCAAGGACTATATTGAACGAAAGTGGAGATAGCAGACAGTCTTGTCTCCTACTTGAATTCAGTGGAAATGCTTTCAGTTTTTCTCCATTGAGGATGATGTTGGCTATGGGTCTGTCGTAAATGGATCTGACATAGTTAAAGTATCTTCCCTTGATCTCTATCTTTTCCAAAGTTTTGAGCAGAAAGTGGTGTTGAATTTTATCAAATGCCTTCTGTGCATCAATTGAGATGATTATATGATTTTGTTTGTAATTCTGTTTATGTGGTGAATTACATTTATTGATTTGCGTATGTTGAACCAGCCTTGTTTTCCTGGAATGAAGCCCACTTGATCATAATGGATTATCTTTTTAATGTACTTTGGTATCCGATTAGCTAAAATTTTATTAAGGATTTTTGCATCAATGTTCATCAGGGAAATTGGTCTGTAGTTTTCTTTCCTTGACATGTCTTTGTTGGGCTTTGGAATCAGTGTAATATTTGCTTCATAAAAAGTATTTGGGAGTGATACCTCTCTATCAATTTCCTGGAAGAGTTTATAGAGGATCGGTATTATTTTTTGTGTAAAGGCTTGGTAGAATTCCGCGTATATCCATCCGGACCTGGGCTTTTCTTTTTTGGGAGAGCTTTGATTGCTGCTTCAATTTTGCTTTCTGTGATAGGTTGGTTGAGGTTTTCAATGTCGTCCTGTGTTAAAGAGAGGATGTCGTGTGTGTCTAAGAACCTGTCCATGTCCTCCAGGTTATCAAATTTGGCAGAGTATAAGTTTTCAATATAGGTTCTGATAATCTTCTGTATCTTGGATGGGTCTGTGGTGATATCCTCATTTTTGTCTCTGATTTTGTTGATTTGCTTCGTTTTGATCTTCCTTTTGGTCAGTTTTGCAAGAGGTCTGTCAATTTTGTTGACTCTTTCAGAGAACCAACTGTTAGTTTTGTTAATAGTTTGTATAGTTTTTTTGTTCTCCATTTCGTTGATTTCAGCTCTGATTTTGGTAATTTCCTGTCTTCTGTTAGATTTCGGTTTAGACTGTTCCTCCTTTTGTAGTCGCTTTAGTTGAAGCATAAGGCTATTAATCTGATCCCTTTCTCGATTTTTGATGTATGCATGCAGTGCTATAAATTTACCTCTTAAGAAAGCCTTCATACTGTCCCAGAGGTTTCAGTATGTTGTTTCCTCATTTTCATTCAATTCCAAAAAATTCTTAATCTCTGCTCTCATTTCCTCTTTTACCCATCCTTCGTTTAAGAGGTAATTATTCAATTTCCAAGTATTTGTATAGTTTCTGTTGTTTCTCTTACTGTTGATTGCTAAGATCATAGCATTATGATCTGACAGAATACATGGGATTATATCCACTTTTTTATATTTGTTAAGATTATGTCAGTGAACTAGGATGTGGTCTAGTTTAGAGAAGGAATCCATGTGCCACTGAGAAGAAGATAAATTCAGCTGTCTTAGGATGGAATATTCTGTAGATGTCTGTTAAGCCTGATCAATTACAGATTGGAGGTGTTTTTATTGACTTTTTTGTTTTGATGATCTGCTTAGAGTTGATAGTGTTTTCTTGAATTCCCCCAGGATTATTGTGTTGAGATCAATGAGGGGGATTAATGCCCTTAAATATTTTTTCCACATATTTGGGGGGTTGTAATTGGGGTCATAAATGTTAATTATCATTATATCTTCTTGATGGACAGTCCCTTTTAGTATGACAAAGTGACCCTCTTTGTCCTTTCTGACTAGTTTTAGTTGGAAATGAATTTTGTCAGAAATTAGAATTGCTACTCCAGCTTGCATTTTTGGGGCCACAGGCCTGGTAGATGTTTTGCCATCCTTTCACTTTCAGCCTGTGTCTATTTTTGAGTGTCAAATGTGTCTCTTGCAGGCAACATATTGTTGGCTTTTGTTTTTTGATCCAGTGGGTCAGTCTGTGTCTTTTAATTGGGGCATTGAGACCATTCACATTCAAGAATAGAATAGTTATGGGTGACTGATTCATAGACTTTGTATTTATTACAGAGTTTTGAGTCATCTTGTAAGTCAGCTTTTGTATAGTATGATTATTGACTCTCCCTTCTTTAAGGATTTAGCATATAATTGGCATTATCTTCTGAATGGAGAACATTTTTGAGAATGTTTGTAGAGCAGGATTTGTGTTCGTGTATCTTGCTAGCTTTTGTTTATTATTGAAGTATTTAATTTCCCCTTCACATTTGAAGCTAAGTTTTGCCAGATATATTATCTTTGGGTTAAAGTTGTTATTTTTTAACACTTTAAAGATATTGTTCCATGCTCTTCTGGCCTTCATTGCTTGATCTGAAAAGTCCATAGTGATCTGAATTGGTTGTGCCTCTGAATGTGATTTAGTGCTTTCCTCTAACAGCTTTTAGAATTCTCTCCTTAGTTTCTCTGTTATTCATTTTGTATATGATATGTCTTTGCAAGTTTCTCAATTGATTAGGTCTATTTGGAGTTCTATATGCATCTTGGATGTGATATTCCAGATCAATTGTAAGATGTGGGAAGTTCTCACTTAAGATTTCACTTAAAAGGTTCTTTAAGCCTCTTGTTTGCTGTTCAGAATTTTCCTCCAGGCCAATGATTCTCAGATTATTATGCCTCATCTCATCAAATATTACTTGGAAGTTCTGACTATGTAATATAAGTTGTTTATCTTGCTTATCTTCTTTGATTTCTACATTGTTTAGGCGATCCTCATTTTTCAATACTCTTTCTTCAAGAGCTGAAGTTCTATTTTCAGTGGAGTAAGCTCTGGTGTTGGTGTCTTCCAATGAAGATTTGATTTGGATAACCATATTTTTCAAACTTGATAGCTCTGCTACATCTCTTTTCAGAATGTCTATATCTTTGTATAGCTGATCTTTCATCTCCTGGAACTGATCCCTTATTTCCCTGTAGAAGTTGTCTCTCATCTCTTGAAATTGGTCTCTGATCTCTTTCCTTATTTCATCTCTCATCTCTTTGATTGCATTACTAATCATAATGCTGACACAATGCCTTTGGTTTTCATCTAGGTCTCCAGCCATGGGGTCCTTTGGTGGAGAGCCATGTGGTTAAGGAGGAGAGTTATTTCCCCTTTTCCTCATTTTCTGAGCCTGGGAGCATGTCTTGTACTTCAAGTAAGTTGCTCTTGGTGGAGTAATTGGAGCTTTCTACAGCTTCGCTTCGTTGTGATGGGTTTTTCTGAGAAAGATCTCACTGTACATTATGATAGCAAGCCAGTGCCTGAGTCTATTTCTTCAGATAGTAGAGTCTCTCTGAAAGTGGGGAGAAGGGATGACTAGGAAGTCAAGGAGGTGAACTGGGGAGGTAAAAAGAAAAAATCACTCTTGCCTTAGAGTAAAGAGGAACAAGGGGTCAGGGGGGAGTAGGTTATTCTATTAGGAAGTAAGAAAATCATAGAAATAGGATGCAGGAAGGTTAAAGACTGGGTGAGGATGAGAGAAAAATGGTTATATTTGGGGATTATCAGAGTACAGGGGAGGAAGTGGTTAGTATGGGGCATGGTTATCTTCATTCTCTAGAGGCTGAATCTATCTTGCTATTCATGAAATGTTTTCCTGGTTGGAACCCAATTTCACAGGGACAACAGTAGGGTTCAAGAAGACTTAGAGAGTGTAGTAGCCAATCACCAATACATACACACAGATAAATATTTACATCCACCAACACCATATTCAGTGTTAATCGTAAAGCAAGAAGGGGAAAAAGAAAAAATATATCTATATAATGACATAAAAATAAAAATAAAAAATAAAAAGTAAAAGAATATAATATTCAAAAATCAAAAATTCTTAATGAAAACTTGGATCTATAGAGAATAAGGGCATCTCTGTGATCTGGTAGGAGATGATCACTGTCCTTCTGGGATTCAATATGAATGACTCTCAGACTGTGGCCATCTGATCCCACAGGAAGGACTAGAGTATACTTAGACTCCTGGGACCTCCAGGAGGGGCCTCTACTGAAATAGAGTAGTTCTGACAAGCACTGATGTTTGCCAGCTTCCCAGAGGGGATGAAGCCAAAAGCATTAATGAGCAGGGAGTGTGGATGATTTCTATTCTCCCTCTGCTGGGAAGAAGAGTGCACAGACTCCTGTGGCAGTAGACTTCCAGAGTACAACTTGCCATGTGATTCTTCTGGCTGAGGGGAGTGTACAGGGCAGAGAATACCTCCCCTTTATTCCACAAACTGCAGACCTCCTACGAAGGGTGGAGTCTTGGCCTTTTCTAGATCCTCTCTTCCTGGATCTGACTGAAGCCTGTGGCCTTTTCCTGGATGCAGTTATTGAAGGTTGTCCCCCCCCAAAAAAAAAAATCTGGGGGCAACTGTGTCCTGGGACTTTGAATGACTTGTGGGGTAACCCACCAAGTAATCTGCTCCTCTGGGAGCCCCTGCCGGCCTTCTCCCAGCACAGCTCTTGCCCCTGCAGAGTGTGAGCTTGGCGGATGTCTGATTTAGTTAAAGGCGGGATTGCAGCAGTGCTGGTGTCTCTGAATCAGCTGAGATCTACTGCTTCTGTTATCACCGCTTGCAGTTTTGCCCCTGTGCTCCTCTGGGACTGTGGCCTGGTACTTGGGATGGCAGTCAGGCTATCCCGCTGAGTAGCCTTCTCCACCTGGTGTCCCAGCGGGCCATCTCCCAGCACAGCTCTAGCCCCTGCAGCGTGTGAGCTTGGCGGATGTCTGATTAGTTAGAGACAGGATTGCAGCAGTGCTGGTGTCTCTGACTCAGCTGAGATCTACTGCTGCCTTTATCACGGCTCACAGTTCCGCCCCTGTGGCCAGTCCGGGATTGTGATCTGACTATCCCGACTGGGCACCCCAGCAGTCTATCTCCCAGCACAGCTCTAACCCCTGTAGTGTGTGAGCTCCACGGTTGTCTGATTTAATAGTTTGGGGCGGGATCGCAGCAGTGATGGTGAGTGTGACTCATCTGAGATCCACTGCTTCAGCTATGGTCGCTCGCAGCTCCGTCCCTGCTGCTGGTCTGGGACTGTGACCTGGGTCCTGGGATGGTGGCTGGCCACCCCGCCAAGTAGCCTTCTCTACCAGGCACCCCAGAGGGCCATCTCCCAGCACAGTTCTCGCCCTGCGCCAAGTGTGAGCTGGTGGATGTGTGTATTAGTAAGTGGCGGGATCGCAGGAGCGACCACGTGCGAAATGAAAGGGAGCTGACCACTGATCCTGGCTGAGTAAAGTCCCTTTAACTCTCCTCAATCTAATGGTCACTCAGCTAGTACCAAGCAAACAGCTGAATTACTGTACTCTTGGTGCAGCAGACAGTGTTCCTCCTCCCTTTCCACACTGTCCCTGGCTTGCCAATGGCATCCGCACCGACAGGAAGTTAGCACAGACAGTTTTCTGCGTCCCTGGCAGGATGGGGAAAATCCCCCCCCCCTTTTTTAAATTGTATTTTATTTTCCTAAGTCTCAGCTCCTTAGAAAAGGTTCATAAACCAGTACTAGAAAATCATATATAAATTCCCATGAATGCACCTTGGAAAGTTGAAGATTAACTGGGCTTTTCCCAAGCAGACCTAGAGCCTCAGGAAATGCTGCCTTCCTTCAGGTCGCCATGTTGGATCGCCTAACATAGGATTTTGATAGATTGCTGAGGGTTTCACAAAGTTGTTAAGGCTGTGCTTGAACTTGAGGCACTGCTGCCTCAGCCTCCCAATTCATTGGGACTACAGGTATATACCACTAATACTCCCACCTGCCTTTTAATACGTTTTCTTTTTTTTTTCTTATGTCAGAACTACTCCTTACTAGATACATTTCAGTAAGGAAAATAATTTGGAATGTAGTCATATAGAAATGTCTTATAGAATGAATTTTAACAGTTAAATAAAAAGTACAGAAATAATGACTGGTACCTGTTATTACTGCCATTATATTTATCAATTGTGAAGAAAAAGAACTTTTAATAATGAGCATATAGGTATATATATATAATTTATTATAAATTAATATGATATATACCATCATATATCTATAATTTTATATATATGTATATTATATAATCACCATATCATATTTTAATTCTCACAACTATGAGATATAGCTAGGACTTCTTACCTCAGCTACCTGTAGTTGTGACAATTTTCAAAGGTTATAGTCAGAGTTCTCCATAAGGGTACCCTCACTTCAATCACCAGTCACAAGTTTAGGGATCCATAGTCCACCATCTCTTCAGACCAACTGGTTATAAATTCAGGGTTTGGGGGGCTGGAGTGGTGACTTGGCAGTTACAGCACTTGCCTGGCATGCGCGAGTAAGTGAGTTCAAACCCCAGCACCATGTACACAATGAAGTCTCAGAGCAACAAAGCACACATGAAAAACTAAAAATTGTTTCTCTCTCTCTCTCTCTCTCTCTCCCTCCCTCTCTCTTTAGAAAAATAAAAGAAACTCAGGGGTTGTTACTACAACTTCAGATCATTAATTTACTAGAACAACTCAGAGAACCATGAAAGCACTATATTCAATATGACAGTTTTACTATACTGTGTTAGTTAACTTTCTGTCATTATAGCAAATACCTGAGATAATCTACTAATTAAAAAGGAAAGATTTATTTTGACTCACGTTTTTAGTGTTTCCAGTCCACAATTAAGTCCACACATTGCTTTTCTTCCTTTGGTGGGGTGATGGATGGAAACAGCAGGGAGCACATGGTAGAGCAAACTGTTTACCTCATGTCCAGAAATCCAAAGAAGAAATGAAGGGGCTGGAATCCCGCAATCCCCTTCATGGATATACCCCTAATGACCTAAGGACTTCCAACTTGACCATACCTCTTAAAGGCTTCAATATCTCCCAGAAGTAGCACCCTGGGTAATAAGCTTTTCTTGCATGGGCCTCTGAGGGACATTAAGCATTTTAAAGGGCACCATATAGCAAAAAGGATAAAACAAGAACCAGCCAAAAGAAGTGATGTATAGGATAATCTCTAGAAGCATCCTATGTGATCTGTATACTCTTTCCTAACTCTAAGAGTCTGTGGTTCTCTATCAGATGGGAATGAAATTTTACCATTATGAATACCTTTGAAATAGCTTCTTCACATTTATTTGCAATAGTATTTTCCCTCATTAACAGAAATACAGGTAATGCAATGGTGAGAGACAAAAATACTAGGGATGACATTTGATTCCTAGTAAGGCAGTTAGACATTTATGTGAATGCAGTGTTTTAGGTATGCAAGTCAAGAAATAAAAATGGTATGATTATTAAGGCATGGCATCATTTGTATTTGCAGTGTTTAAAGAATAAGAACTATCAGCTCTAACACATAATCTCACTTTCCATGAATTCCAGAAAATATCAATGGGCAATTAAAAAATATGAACTATTACTAGGGACCAATATTAATATAAAGGAACAAAATCATCAAAGTATTTTCATCTTGTTACCATATGATTATGGCATAATAACAGTATTGATGGAATACTATTAATAATGATGTCGATGATGATAGGCAGGTAAACATAAAACTGAATCATAGCACATTACTGTAAATAATTTTTGTGTATTAAGGGTCTTGATAAAACTCATTGGAAAACACTTTAGTAGTGAATAAAAAATTAAGTATGTGTGTGCTTTAATTTCTATTTCCACAAAATAATCTTATAGCAGTAATGATTTTAAAAAGTTTTTTATGAAAAATGTTCAATGAGGCATCATTTATGTTAGCAACAACCCAAGCAAAGGAATAAAACAACATGGAGAATTGTTACAGAAATGAAGGTTTATTCACTCTATACAATTTTCTTTGTAATTAAGAAAGAAAGGATCAAGAAAAAGAATTATAAAGTAAGTTAAGGGAAAATAGTGTGCAAAATCAGAACACACCATCATTCAAGAGCTTCAGTGTCCGGGCATAGACACATAATGTTTTTATTATTCTTATAACTATATATGAGACAAATAGAGTGTGACCGTTGCTCCTTAACCCACTGGTAATCTATGGTTGCTACAGTTTTTTTCCCTGCTGTACATTTACACATACTGAGTGAGAAAAACTGAGTAACAGTTGCAAATTTTTGATCAGTTAACTTGTCTAAAATTTAAATTCCTCTCTCTGAAGTCTTCTTTAACAGTGTTCCTCTTGATTGGTAACTGAACTCATTTCCTTTTAACAGAACATTGTCCCTGGCCCAGTATCATACATCAAAACTCAAGTAGACAAACCAATTGTGTGGTTCCAAATGATTTCAATTTATGCGAATTTTTCTCCCTAACACAGCTAGATATTAAATTTTAATGCAAACACCTCAGCAGGAAGGACAAAATTTCCACTGGCCAGGGTTCAAGATGCATTTGTTTCTTCACATTTAACACAATTACTGTGAAACTCAACACTGACAGGGTTGGCATGTGACGACAATTGGTGAGGGCAGAACAACTAAAGAAAAGAAGAGGCAAGCTGAGGATGGGAAGTATAATGCTTCAAGGGCATGCTGGAAATCAGCCTGAAGCACTGAATCATTTTTATAAATAGTGACTGGACCAAGCCCATGCTGCCATCAAAAATGGGACATGTTAGTTTGAAGTAAATAAAACCAAGCCAGTGCTACAATTCAGAGTATGATTTTCCCAGAAGAGACACTGGATATGGAGCAGAAAGACACCCTTACCAAACAGCATTGCCAAAAAGAGCTATTCATCAGTACCACTTCATTGATGATATCTTTATCATGGGCAGAGAATCTGTTAGAAACCAAGAAGTGACATCATCCAGGTTGCTCAGATTTTCATATGAGATGCTTTTTCAAGTTTCATTCTGCTCCTTGATTTAGAAAAAAAAATGCCCTGCCATTGTTCAAGTCAGTGAGAGGGAAAAAAGAGAAAAAAGTGGGATAATAGACAACATATAGCTTGGTAAAGGGATGCTGGCTATAAGATATATATTAGAATATGGCTGCACATCAGACATTAACTAGTAACACCTTAATGAAAACAGCAACTGATTAAACTAAATGGCAGCAAACTCTAAAGAGTCTATCCTCCTGATGAAATGAGATTTCCTAGGAGAATTTGTACAAAGTTAGAGGATTGTCTCATACATAACTGTGCTCCTAAAACAGAAATCTCATAAGACAGCATCTTCTGTCCATCTGAAATCGGATTTTTCCCTTTACGGACATGCGTTAGTTGCTGACAACAGAAGGAATCAAAAGATAGAAATCTATGTAAGTTTATCATCAGTCCTTAAGTCATTATCATATCTTCTATGGATAGCTATCACATTTTAAATTACTCAATGGTATTAAATTCAATGGCAATCACAATATTCCTATCTCAAGTCAAGATATACCTAATTAGAGGATAATAGAGTGAATGTTATGAAGATTCTCAGAAGCTCATTCAAAAAAGCTGATTTTAAAAAACATCACCATCCTTTTTTAGGGAAGCAACCAAATAAACATCCTTAATTAAGCAGGGAGAAATTTATACCTCATATAATTTTGTGCAATAGAAGCATCATAGATTTTATAATCAAGTAAACTTTGTTATAGAGCCCACTCTATTATGAACAAAATATCATGAACTGCTTCAGCACTTACTCCTATTTATCCTGACATATATTTTGCTTATTTGTTTTATTTTTTCTCACAGAATTGTAAGCTCTGTGAGACTTTTTATACTTCTACATCTGTGTGTTGCATGTAGAAGCTGTGTAATATATATCAGTTGAATGATTAAATCAATAACCATATAAATTTCAGTTGTTTCTAACAATTGTAAAAAACAGTGAGAACATTGTGTATAGAGTATTATAGACATACACCCAATATGGCTACATTGACTGACCATCAGGATCAAACACAATCCCTGAAATTATAGGTGTTATATGATCCATAGTTAAAAGAAAACAATGTAAAATTTAAAATGCATTTTAATATTTTAGATATGTCTATAAATTTTACATTTTCAAGGAAATGCATTATAACCTATTAAGGTTTTTAAAATTGAAATAAAAATTAACATCACAAGTTTATTAAATATTTTATAATCATTCAGAAATGTTTTTTCATGTCTACCCTTTGCTTAAAAATAGAGCTTTGAGGGACTGGAGTAGTGGCTTAGCAGTAGAATAGTTGTCTGGCATGTGTGAAAACCCAAGTTTGAACCTCTGCACCACATATACAACTAAGAATCAGAAAAACCAAAAGCAGATGAAAAACTGAATAAAGTTAATTTTCTCTCTTCAAAAAAAAAAAAAAAAAAAACAGAGCTGTCGCACCTCGGGCGTCCCCGAGAGTGGGCAGGATGGCTCGGACCAGCCATGCTGTCCCCCAGAGCAGAGAAGGAAGGTGAGTGCGGTGACCAGGCTCTCCCTGGACTCCCTTCAGTGGGAGCCCCCTCTGCTCAGCCGGGGAAATGAGTCAGTAACACAAAGATGGTGGCAACTCAAATCCGTTTATTACCAAGGCACACAGGTTTTTATAGGGAGGGGAGACAGCAAAGGAACCAATAGTAATCCATGGGAGTTGCCAGGGGTTATGCAGATTTCAAGTAGCACATTCCAACCCACACTGATCTTTTGCATGACGATTAGCAAGCTTAACAAAGCACTACCTAGCAGCCCTTCCTGATAGAACTTATGCAAATAGTAACAAGATCATTCTAGGGCAGTTGATGAAATGGAGTGAATGTCAGACCCCAACACAACAAAGCACAATCTAATCTGAAGGTGCCTCCAAAGTCCCTTCAGGTTTGATAGAGCTGAACTTTCTGGGTATTCACCTTCACTTCCACTGGAACAGGAATCATTACAGGGACATGGACAAGGGAGGAGTCAGGAAATCCCTCCTAGCAGGAACAAAGCCCAGTACTACTTGTACCTGTCCCATCAGAAGCAGAAAGCTGATGCACAAGGTGTTCCGGAATCCACCAGGGACCATCATTCTCCTGTGGAAAAACACAAACACTTTCTTGACCCCAGATCCAAGGGAGTTGCCAGGGGTTAAGACCGGATCGGGTCCATGCCATTGATTATCAATGGGATCCCTCCACATGACCTGTGCATAGGGTTGGCCACTAGGATGCCATTGGCGTTCAGCTGTGGTATTATTGTTAACATCCAAAGTTAAAAAAATTAAGAATAAAGAGGATATGATTAAGTAGGTCTCGTGGGGCAGTATACTCCCCCTTTTTAAGTAGATAATTTTTGATGGTGAGATGTGCACGCTCCACACATGCCTTGACCCTTTTTAAAATCTTTATTCTGATACAATCCTTATGATACTTTCAATGTTCCCAATCACTTTAAACCTTTTGTACTCTTTGCATATAGAATTACACCTGTTAGAATTTTAGGTCTTACCAACCTTGCTTTCTTTTAGTGAAGACCCAGATCAAAGCAATCTTAAATTATCTTTTTAGTTTCCAATCTATAAATACACATTTAATAAACCCAAATGTATGTTACCTTATAGAACTTATAAGAACACAATAAACCCAAGTGTCACCTTACAGAAACTAAATCAAGATAACTCAAATTTACTTAGCAGTTAATGTTTTAACATTTTCTTTTTAAGAGAGAGGGACAGTGAGAGAGACAGAAAAGAGAGAAACAACTTTATTTAGTTTTTCACATGGCCTTAGTTGCTCCAACAATCAGTTGTGTACGTGGTGCTGGGGTTTGAACCCGGGTCCTCGTGCTTGCCAGGCAAGCGCCGAAACCGCTGAGCCACCGCTCCAGCCCCATGTTTTAACATTTTTGACTTTGTAAATTTATCAGATGTCTCCTCTAACAAACACCTTTATAGAGATTAATCCCATCTGTGTTAAATCTACTTTACTCATTTTTTATTGTTAACTTAGGTTATCCACGAAACCTCAGGATATTAGACAAATATAAACCATCTTTCATTGAAGAAAAATCCTAGAAGTACTGAATGAAACACTCCCTGTTCAGGTGCCACTTGAAAGTTATTGTGAGCAAGTAAACGTATCTTTTATCAGGTACTTTAGAATTAAGAGAAGGGAGGGAAAAGGCAAACTTTTCCATATCTTATGGGTGGAGGGGAATGGAAAAGAAACAATCCTTAACGTCAATAATAATCAAGTGATGATCATTAGGGATGGCCTTTTTTAACTCCTTAAAGCCCCCAGGCTCCCAGGGATACCATGCAGCTGGGCGGTTGCTCCCAGGGTTCAGCTCAAATCCGTTTATTACCAAGGCACACGGGTTTTTATAGGGAGGGGAGACAGCCCAGGAACCAATAGTAGAATGACAGGTTGGGCTGTCCTGTCCAACGAGGAATGACCGTGTCAACTTCATCAACTATCGCTATCAGGAAAGGCAGTTTTGAGGATTAGAGAAGAGGAAGAGGAAGCAGGCATCAGGTTCGTGCCCTTTGTGCTAGGTGGGAGAAATTGGATCGGAGAAGTGTCATGGCGTCCAGTGCAGCGTTCAGCTTCAGTACAGTGCCCCACACAGAGCTTTCATACCCAAACTACATTTAATAGATCACATCAAACTGCACACTGGTGCTAAGCAAAATAACATTTTCTCAAGTCAAATAAAAAGTTGAGAATCTTTTTAAAAACAAGTCCTTTTTATATTTTTTTGAGAAAGAGACAGAATTATTTTTATTTTATTTTTGTTTTTTCTTTGTTCATTTGCATATGTGATGGTGGGGATCAAATCCAAGACCTCACATATGCCAGACACATGCTCTACCACTGAGCCACCTCTCCAGCCCAAGTTGAGAATCTTCTTCAACTCAAGAACCCATTATTTTACCCAACAAATATTTCTAGCATGCTGCCCATATTCCTTGTATGACTCTAAGAAAGTAAAATATAGCAATAAAAATAAGGTGAGAAACCTGCTTTCATAAAAGTTTTCCTCTCATTAAATTTTTAGGTACACGGAATTTAAAAATATGCAAATACAAATGTAAATATAATTATGTATTACAGAATCGTAGATTATGAAACTGCTTAAAGAAATAATCCAAGGTTAATGGTATAAGTAGTAAACTGTATGTTTTCTAGATTAAGTGGTTAAAAAAGACCTCTCTGAGGAAAACATTTGTAAAATACACCTGAGTGCAAAAAGAAAACGAATCATCAAAGTAGCAAAGAAAGAGCACCCTAACCAGAGTATGTAGCAGATATAAAGGCTCTGCTAGACAAAGGCTTGTTTTGTTTGAGAAACTTCAAGATCATAGTAAGTGTGTAAGAGAGAAGATGAAATTATAATGATTGTTAGTTGGTTTCCCACCACTGTGACAAATTACCAGAGATATGAAAAAAAAACACTTAAAAGGAGGAAATATTCACAGATTCAGAAATTTCAGTCCATGATCACTTGGCCCTGTTGATTTGAACTATGTGTTGAGGCAGAACATCATGGTAGAATCACATGGCAGAAGAAACCTGTTCATTTCATGACATTTGGACAGCAAAAGAAAGAAGAAATGGCAAGTGTCCCCAAATCTCCTTAAAGACATCTCTTTCTATGGCCTAACTTTCTTCTACTATGTGTCACCTCCCAGTAGCTGAAGGCAAACAAATCTTTTGCACATGAGCCCTGGTTGTCATTCTAGTTTAAAAATAACGAATTGTCAGAGGATAAATTCAATGGGATTTTAGAGGCCGCTGTAAGAACATTGGATTTTATTCTAAAACTAATAAGAAAATTATTTCATAAATTTCTATTTTTAGGGGAGCACCTTGTTTCGCCTCTTTGGATTAGGTTCTAAGTACATAAAACACAGACCAGTTATGTTATTGCTATTTCAAGTGAGAAAAGATGATGATGGAATGCACTAAGATGATAGTAACTGAGATGGTAAGAAGTCAGTTTGGGGATATATTGTGAAGGTAGAACTGGAAAGACATACTGGTAGATGATGAGGACGCAAAATGAAAGAGATCCAAGAGGATACTCAGAATTTTAACTTGAGAAACTGGAGGACTGACAGAGCTCTTCATCAAGATGTCTAACACTGGGGAAGAAATAAATTTGTGGAAGCAAACCAAGAGTTCTCATTTCAACATTAAGTTTCTAATGACTAACAGATGTTTGGTAGAAGTTTTGAGTAAGCTGCTGAACAAGGAAGTCACGGGGAAGTCATACCTGTTATAAATTTGAGAGACATCAGTGTAGAGATGACTTTAAAAAGGCCTGATACTGAGTAGGATCTCAATGTATGTAGTAGAGATAAGAAGATGCTTAAGAATGGAATCCTGGTTTTCTCCAATATCTAAAGGCTGGTGGCATAAAGAATATAAAGAAAGAAAGAAAGAAAGAAAGAATTAATTACAGGCCAACCTCCGTAATGAATATCAATGCAAAAACTTAGTTCTAGAAAACTGTATTAGAAAACACATCAAAAAGATAATTCATCACATTCAAGCGGGCTCCATTCTAGGGATGCAAGGCTGGTTCAAAATGCATAAATCAATAAATACGATTCGTTACTTAAACAGAAATGAGAAAAAAAATCATATGATCATCTCAATTGATGTAGAAAAGAACTCTGATAAAATCCAGCACCCATTTATGCTCAAAACTCTAGGGAAAATAGGGACCAAAGGCTCTGATATTATCTTAACTTTGTAAAGGCCATATATGTCAAACCCTCAGCTAGTGTAATACAAAATTGAGGCAAGCTAAACTCGGGAACAAGCCAAGACTGTCAACTCTCACCCCTTTTATTTGATATAGTCCTTGAAACTTAGTTGGAGGAACCAGCCAAGAAAAGCAAATCAAAGGGATAATAATAGGAAGTGAGGAAGTCAAACTATCCTTTTTTTGCTGATGACATGTTCCTGTATCTGCAAGATCCAAAAAAACTGCCAGAAAACAGTTTGTGCTTATAAACAGATTTAGCAATGTCTCAGGCTACAAGATTAATAGCTTTTCTATATGCTAATAATAAAAGGGCAGAGGAAGAAATCAGGAAATTGGTCCCATTCACAATATGCTCAAAGAAGAAAATACTTGGGAATTCATCTATCAGGGGAAGTAAGAGACCTACACAATAAAAATTATCAAACATTGAAGAAAGAAATTGAAGAAGATTGAGAATATTGAAAGACATTCCATGTTCTTGGTTAGGCAGAATTAATATAAATAAAATGGCCAATTCCCATATGCTTGAGTATTGCTCCAAAAGCACTATAGAGATTCACTGCAATCCCCATCAAGATGCCAAGGTCATTCTTTACAGATGTAAGAAAAAGTAATTCTCAAATTCATTTGGAACAATATGAAACCCAGAATAGCCAAAACATTAACAAGCAAGAAAGATTTGTGGTTTCACAATACCAGATCTAAAATTATACCATAGGAGGTAGTAACAGAAACAGCATGGTACTGATATCAAAACAGGAAGATCAATGGAATAGTTTAGAGGACTCTGAGACAAATTCACAATCTTAAACAAGTAATCTTTGACAAAGGGGGTCAAAACATGACATGGAAGAGGGACTGCCTATTCAACAAATGGTACTGTACAAACTGTACAGCTATATGTAGGAAGTTTAAATTAGATCTGTCACTTTGCTCAAAAAACAAATCAAAATGAATCAAGGAATTAGGAATTAAATCAACTGCCATACAACTGCTGGAAGAAAAATTAGGAGCAATACTCAAGCATATGGGAATTGGCAATGACTTCTACAACAAGGCTACCGAAGTGAAAGAATTAATGTCAAGAATCAATGAGTGCATGCCATTGAATTAAAAACCTTTTTGTTCAGCCAAGGAATTGATCAAAACTGTCAAGAGTAAACCCAAAGAATAGGAGATAGTAATGGCCTGTGATTTCTCCAACAGGGGACTAATATCCAAAATTTACAAAGAACTCAAAAAACTGGATATCAAAGATACAACAATCCAAGCAATAAATGGGCCACAGAACTAAATAGAAACTTCTCAACAGAGGAAATCAAGCAAGCCAATGAATAACATGGAAGCGTTCTAAATCACTAGTGATCAGAAAAATGCAAATCAAGACTACATTAAGATTTCACCTCACTCTAGTCAGACTGGCAAGGATAAAGAATACAAACAAGCAAATGCTGGAGGGTTTGTGGGGAGATAGGTACAGCAGCACACTGTTGGTGGAACTGCAGACTGGTACAGACTCTCTGGAAAGCAGTGTGGAGACTCCTCAAAAAAAAAAAATAGGGTTTGCTCCACCATATGTACCAGTAATCCCTTTTCTGGGTGTTTTCCTAGAGGAGTTAGAATCAGCACATTACAGTGGCACAGTGAAATCAATGTTCATAGCAACTCAATTTACAATAGCTAAATTATGGAAACAACCCAGATGCCTCTCACTGGATGAATGGATCCCAAAACACTCATATATGTATACAATGGAATTCTGCTCAGCTTTAGAAGCAATAATATTGCAGCCTTTGAAGGTAAATAGATGGCAATGGAAGAATCATGCTAAGCAAATTTCGCCAAAACCAAACAATCAAGGGTCGAATATTTTCCCTTATTTGTGAAAGCTAGCACTAAACCTAGGCTTGGGTGAAAGATAGTCACTTTCATGTATTGACTCACAATGGGCACAGAAACACATTATCTATGTGTACTATAAATATGTAGGGGGTAGAGACCAGAGGAGAGGCAGGGGGATGGGAGATGGAGGGAGGGATCTAGGGAGACAGTCAAAAATGTAGCATACACTTTACTCAATCCCCCAGAAGTCAAATAATATTTATGCAATCTTTGCATTTTACACAATCACATAAATGCATATGTATGGACATGTATATCTGTTATAGGGCTATAATGTAGAAATGTAGAAGAATCAAGAGATTGGAGTGTGGACAATGTGGTGGTAACTATGCTCTAATTTCAAATGCATATCATGTTGTTACTTTATATGTGTTCATGATTGTACAAAATCTCAACTCCTTAAAAAAAAAGAAACACATACCTAGTAAAGTCTTATAACATTGTATTTCACTTTTACAACTTCTTATCACCTTAATATTCCACCATGAAAATAAAGGTGTTAACCAGAAAAAAAGAAGAAAGTTGACAGACGATGTGGAATTTATACAATCCTAAAAATCATTTATATTTTCATAGTAAGATCATAATTAGGTAAATAAAATAAATTATTCCATGAGAAGTTCATTATCCTAGGTTGAGTTTCATGGTCAACTTTAGTACATACAGATAAGGATAAATGCCCAAATGGAAAAGAATTCCAAATTGACTATACTACTCTCCTACTTGTTACATTTATTTACTTTTACTTTTGTTTTAAGCAATATTAAATATTTAAGAACTGATTGATTAAAGAGGGACAATCATTCACTAGTTATTTCCTAGTAATCTATTTCAACAATTGGTTTTTCTTCTTAAAGTCTTGAAAGTACAGGAAACAGTCTAGCTGACTGTATACTATGAATAATATATAGCAAAAAACAAAAGTATCTTAAAATGTTTTCATAATGAATGAAAGATCCCATGAACAGACATTGGAGTTTATTGCCTCCACTGAAGATGTCGTACTTTCTCCAGACAAAAGAATTGAAATTTCATGATTTTGAACTACTATCTCTCTCTAAAATGAGATGTTAATTTTTGTTTTACAAAAGAAGATATTTAATTTATGAGTTGTTCACCTGACAATTCTTTTAAGAAATATATCGTGCTCATGAATGTGCTTGTTTCCTGAGTGGGTTTCATTTATTTATTGCTGGGAAACTCACAAGGTTCCACTAGGTTTCCTTTCAGAATTCAAAGCATTTAAGAAATGATATCTGGGGATTAACTTAATTCTACTTGATGTAATAAGAAAATATAGCTTTAAGAGTATGCAAAAAAATGGTCATTTTACATAGATGACAAAAATTCCCATTATGAGCTTAAAATGAATCAACAGGTGAACAAAGCTTAAATATGGCCAAAGGCCCACACTTTATGGAGAGGTATGCACTGAATATAGAGACAATACCACCATTTACTTCTTCACTTTGGTATGGGTATTAATATTGTCTCCTTTTATTTTCAAGAGAATCTGATTTTTTCCTGTTAGGAGGAAATCCAGGGATATAGATAATGAGAAGGACGCAAGCTACGTCCAGACCATAGAGGCATTCAATGAGTGCTGACAATTTATTTAATTAAGAAAGGAGAATTTCTGACAGAAATTCACTAATTAAATGTGTGTATATATGCACACAACTGTGTGTGTTTGCATGTGTTGTTTAAAAAATATTTTTTGATTACTCAGCAGTGTTCAACTAAATGTTTTGACACAGTAGAAGAGAACCTAGGGTAGGTGTCCAGGAAGGCAAATGATTGGCATCTAAAACATTTCTCCACTGAAAGCTTTGGCTCCGCAACTGGCGCAGAGCGTACTGCAGAGTACTGTTTCTGTTCATGCACAGAACATCCAAGTGAAACACAGAAGCAAGGAGTTTTCCATTTGATTAAACCTTACTGAAGGAGCTGGAGCAGTTGCCCATTGGTTACAGCACTTGCCTGGCATTCACGAGGATGCGAGTTCGAATCCCAGCAACACGTACATGCTGAAGTCTTGTAGCAACAAAGATCACATGATAAAGTAAATACAATTAACTCTCTATTTCTCTCTCTCTCTCTCTCTCTCACTGTCCCTCTCTCTCTTAAAAAAAGAAATCTTACTAAAGAGGAAAGTAAAGGGTATAGGATAAAGGTGACTCAGGAAGGATGGCATGTGGTAATCATTTCTGGAAAGACTTGGTCTAAGATACTGTACAGATTACACACTGAATTCAGCAGATAAGGGCTCCTGTATTCATCTTGGGTAGTATAGGAAGATGAAGAAAATAAAAGGCATAGTAACAACTAAGTGGAATTTCAACTCATTTCCCCCTGCCATTGGTCATGCTTGATTTAAGATATTTCAGAGAGTTGTGTCCTTCTGATAGCAACATTTTAGGGTTTTAACTAAAGTACTTTCAGAGTTTACATTAAAACTATTATAAATGTATTGAAAGTCACCATGTTTATATTCTATTATCAAAGAATACATTCTGGAAACTATTTGTTGAATTTTGTTAGAGCATTATGAAGTATTGCATCACTATTTTCTATAAAAACAAAAATAAACAGGACTTAATTTAGTATATGTACATTAGATTTCAATAAAGAAAACGTTTGTAGAATTTTGAAAGTTATATTTATTTTCAGTATGAGGAAACATCTTTATTTTATAACACTCAAATTTTAAGAAATTGTCTAAGAAATTCCAGCCTTTAAATATATACTATAAATATATACAGTAATAAATAAAATGTTAAATGCATTTTAATTCAGCAGTGTAAAATACAGAATATTTCCACACAGTTTTGTACTTGATTTTGCTCTTATATTTTGGTATGCTTTTTGTTAGAAATACATGACTAGAACTCCTATACCATTAAGCTTTTTATTGAAAAAAATATTATTGCATTGAACTACAGTCCAAGTATTTGTTGAATAACCAAAAAAAAAAAAAAAGCTGCTTTGCATGTACAATAGTGTAATTTACTTAGCCACAGTAAAATAAAAAATGTTTGGAGCAGAGGATTCAAAACAATATTATTGGTTATGGGTCATATTGCCAGATTATCATCCAGTTTAATTATGTTAAATACTTTAAACAGAATCAAATATGGAAAGAATTTGTTGTAAACAACTACACAACCAATTTACATTATCAATTATTTTATAATCTCTCACTTGCTGAAGGAACTGAGAATCTTTCATGGTGGCTAAGAAAACTCTTCTTGAATTGCTTGTTTCAATATGTGAATATGTTATGAAATACAGCCCAAAACCACTATTTTGAACAAAGACCAAAGTCTACAAATGAAGATTAAAGAGTGTATTTATTAAGAACACACACACGCATACACCCTCATGTGTGCACTCATACAAATTTTAATTTTCCATTTTCCTGACTTATTTTTATGCTTCCAACAAGATATTCTTGCTCTTATTATTTAAGAAAGATAATGGGTTGCAAAAAGAGAAACTGACTTTGAGAAAGGAATTAAGAAATTGGATTGGGAGCTTTCCCCCACATATAAGGCTGCAAAGAATGAAAAAGACCTTTAGACCTTTTGGCTTCTCTCTCTAATATTGGCTTATTTTAAACCTAACCATTTAGCAATTGCTCCCATTTTAATAGAGCTTAACCCCAAGAAATACAACAATCACCTTCAAATGTCTACCTAATAGAGTAAGTGGATAATATTTTGGCTGGAATAAAGCGATAACCTTTGAAAATCCTCCAGACCCAGTCTTATTGGTAGGAAAGCTCATATTTTAGCAGGAAACTCATCTTATTGAAGTGGCTCCAGTCTGAAACACAAAGGGCAGTCATGTATTTTCCTGACGACTGCATGGAATTGGTCACCCACTTGCTTTTTAATAATGTTTCTATCTGCCAATAACAGCACTTTGCTCTTGAAGAGTTAAGAGTTCATCTTATTTCAGGAATCAGAATTAAACCTCTTCATGAGCTCTGCTGGACCAGAGATAAGCATTGGGTCCATTTTGTCCCTAAGTGTATTACCTGCATACACTGATGTGTGAGATTTAAGTCCCTTAAATTATGTGTTTTTTTAGAAAATTGGATCTGATCTTTACATATTTTTCTTCAGAATTTCTAACAATTTTTCTGAACATTTATGGGGACTTTTAAGGAAAAGTTGAGAAAACGCCATGGTTTGAGACGATCAGTCATGTTATTTCACCAATAAGGAGACAGTCAACTACGGATGTATCCTGGGAAAGACTTCTGGAAGTCCCCTTCATGTATGTGTGGAATGGTGGGAAACCTGGTGGTGTCCTAATGTGCAGTCATCTCTGTATCTCCAATTACTGTTTCAAATCCTGAGATGCATGATGTTTTTGGAGCAGTTTCAGAGTATTATGATGAAATTCAGAAAACTGTGTTACTGTCTCTATTGGAAACTGTATGTAAATGAGAACTTCACGCACTAAGAAGATTAATCCAACAATTTGATCCTGAGTAATTAGACTGGGTAAATATTCCATTTAATAAAAATAAGGAAGTTTCATATGATTAGTTTCTTTTAATGTATTTCTGTTGGTGATAACAGAGAGATTTCACTAAGTCTTGAAAAAGACTTAAGAAGAGTCACTGTCAAATTCATTTTCTGTAAGTGAAATAGAAATTTTATGTATTATTCTGTGAAACATCTAGCTGAGAAGAAAGCCCTGGGAATCAGGAACTTTCTAAATCTTCCTATATAATCTAATCTTTCCTACATTTGATTATATTTATAACATCTATAATGGTGAACTTAAAGAGAATTTTGAAGTACAATTTTTTAACCCCATTCCATTTTTTTCTTGCTAAGTTTGACAGAGAATTATTATGATGATGAACTTCCCCAAATTTTCATACAAAGTACTTACCTTGATCAACTGTACCTGAGTACACTGATGCTGTTGGTTAGTGGACTAAATGTTTTTATAGCCTTTCTTCAGATTTTTCAGATTTTTAACTGAGCATGTATAGTTTGACAAATACAAAAGCTTGCGTCCATGAGCTAAAGCAATCTCACAAAGAGAAATATCCCATAAATATCACACAATAGACACAAAAATAATTGTAATGTCTAAATCAACTATCAAATAATTATGTATATGGAGGAAAATAATACTAAAAATATAATCCATCACATTGGAAATTTTATTTAAAAGCTTTTCCTTTTACAATTCTTTGTTTCATTTTTTCCCTTATGACAAAATGAAATATAAAATCCACTGTTTGAGCCTCACTTATTTGATAAAGGTCACTTTTGTAATTGTTCTTTTCCTGGTGTGACATCCCAACATTTACCTTTCTCAGCCTGCAGTACAAGTTAGCTTTAATTTAAATGGTGAAGTCTCTTTGCATAGTCCAGGTAGAGGATCTAGAGAGCACTTTTATCACTGTTAGTATAAGATGAAGTAGTCATTTTTATGCCATCAATTCGTATCAGTCTATCTTTGCTATTCAAAACTAAGTGCCTAGTAGAAACAAGTTCCCATTTAATCTTCTAAGACATTAATTGGTCACGAAGACAATTATAAAAAATTAATCAGTTGCTTTGTTTTTTCCGTAATAAGACTTCTAGAAAATACCCATGATTACTTTATCTTTGTTCTTTGCCACCTTTGTAATTTGCTTTGGGAAATAATGTTCCACATTATTTTTTATCTGATGGGCAATTAATCATTTATTTATATAAGTGTTCCATTTATTTTAATTTGGGAGATTTGTTCAACGTTTGTCAATTTTTTTATAGACTTGTTAAGGGAGTTCCATACAAGTATAGGATTTCTTTCTGTTTGATAGATTTTCTTCATTTTTTTATTCCTTTTAAATAAGCTAGACTTGGTCATTGCTATATCCCAATCAAATGCTTACACTACCAGTTTCTGATATTATCTTGGAAACTCTATTTTTTGTAATGTAAAATTTCAAATTCAATGTATTTCTTCTCATTCTTCTCATTTCTCCCATCTATCTGCTGCATCAAAGATATCTCCTCCTACCACTTATGAAGTATTATGTATTTAGCCTTTCAATTTCATTTTCCTTATCTGTAATAAGGAATGATCATAATGATCTCAAAATACATTTGTGAAGATTAAATGAGAGAATGTGGTCTAAATGCATGACATGACTACAAGAAACATAATGTTCCATCAGCAAACACTGCTCTCTTTCCTCTAAGCCACACCTGAAAGAACACTTTATATATGTAAACTCCTAGTTGGGGAGGAGTTTGTATACACACATGCACACATAGAGGCAGCATTAGGTGACTTATCACCTGCTTTCCCATTCAGCTTGATTTTCTCTGAAAACCTGTTTATAGGGAATATACAATCATAAAAGTTTTCTTTCTTCATTTTGAAAACATAAAAATAATAAACCTAAGTAGATGACATTTCACAAAAATTGATGTAAGAAATGCAAATTCAATGGGCAGAATACATTTTGAATGAATATTTGAAGTAATTTGCAAAATTACATAGATGGTGATTTGATTCAGTCATTCATTGTATATTGAGTATTTAGTACATTTAAATAAAATGTCAAATATTTCATGAGATTTTCTTAATAAACATGTAAAATAATAAACATGTAAAAATACATTTTCAAACCATTTACTTCTATACTTATGCATGTATTAGCTGAACACATTAAGGTTTCCAAGTAGAAGAATAAAGAAAACTTAATATTTTAGTCCCTATAATATTTGAAAGATTGATCGATATATTCAAAATGTTATTCTGAGTATATTTTATTTTTTATTTTGCATTATCAAATGCTATCAATAGCTCTTGATGTGTTCTTACACAAAAATTAAACATTCCTAATTTTAGATATCACTGATTGTTACAATTACAAAATTATCTTCACATAATTTAACATGAAATGTAGCTAACTGATATTTCACAGAAAATCAATAACATAATTTGTGCAAATATTTCATCAAAGAGTAGTTTTCAACCTGCATCAATCAGAAAAATTCTTTTCATCTCTTATTTCCTATGAAAATATTGATTGAAAGTTAAGCCAATAATTACCACAGTAAATATTTTAATAACTAGTACATTTCACTGACTTTTATTATCTGAAAAATAAAACCAAATGCACAGTCATTCAGTCATTTACTCAACAGACACCCAGAACATAGGGTATTCTATTCTATTTTTCTTTGTAATGTTAATGTACTGCCTAATGTTTTCTCCTATCATTTTGTAACATTCTGTGAGAACAAATCCAAAACACTTTCCCCATACACTTTCATAAAATTATTTTAAATTTGTTTGATTTTTTGCCAGTCAAAAGAAATTCTTTAAATGTTCCCATTTTAATACTGATAATTCAGTCTACATATATACACAAACATATATATCTATACACATACATATACATGTGTATAGATATATATCATTTTTGAATTGGCACCAATATTTTAAATCTTATAATAATCAGAACTCTTTAAATAAATTATTTTATAGGTACCAACAATTCATTTTATTAATCCACAAAAGGAGCTTTAATACCTACTACTTTAAGAGCGCTGACATATAAGGCCTCTTTCCCTCCATTTAACAGTTGCATCTAGCTGGAGCAAGCATGATGGCAAAGATCTGGACCTTGGAACACTGGTTGGATTAAAGGATTCAAGTGGATGATGGAAGTGGCTGGATTTAAGTGAGGGCCAAACAATGTGGGTATAAATGCTGCAGGGGGCAGGGGCTGAAGTGCTATGTGAGAAGGGTGAAAAGGTGCAGCGGTAACAAAATGCAGAGGATGACCCGCTAAGAAAGTGGGGTGTGCAGGGATAATAGCTGGAGCCAGAGTGGAGAATGAGATAGGAGTGAAGTGTGGCTGTGAAAGAGGATGCAGATGAGCTATAGGGAGGTGACCACTGTGGGAACTTATGGATGCAGAAACAGCGAAATGCTGCAGGAATGTGTGGTGGATGGTGGTGATGGAAGCGTGCTGGTGGACCGGCACTGAAGGTACAGCTGAGGTCGGACAGAAGGCATTGGGTCCTGCAGCAGGCAAAACTCGAAGATGCTTTGACAGGAGCTGTTTCTGCATATGCTGCTGAGCTTGCAGCTGTAGAAGCTTATATTTATCTATTTCATCTGGAGAAAATGTTATGGGCTGTTGAATTAAAGGGGGAGAAAAAGATTTATGACACACTTCTAATTCATCTTCCACTCTGTCATGTTTCTGCATAATTCTGTCATAGTAAGTGTTTATATTCCCTTCTGCATGATTCATATGCATGCTTACATCCTGTACGTCTAGATTTATTTGGTCCTCTTTGGTCTCTGTTGAATCAGTTACACCAGTATATCTATTAGAAGGAAAAGCACCAGGGAAATCATTTGGTACTGGATCACAGTTTGGAATAAAAGGTTGGACTTCACTAATTAAAGATGTTGATTGTTCTTTTGTTGTTGAGGGTTTTTTTCTATTTATTGATTGAGAGTCTGCTACTACACGAATTATACCTTTAGTTAGATTGTTATCAGAGTCTGTGTTTGCAAAAACAGTAAAATCATTTGTCTGTGAGCCTTTGATTTTGTTTTTCTCACTAGTCCTTTGAACTGCATTGCCTTCATCATTTCTTCTTTTTCTTGTGTGTTGTCTTTTTTCAGACAAAGGCAATGCTGGTCTGTTACAGCTGGATGGTAAGAGCTGAATTGTGCATTGGATTTGTGAATGAGCCTGTGATTCATTTTTATAGCTGGGTGGAGAAACCTCAAAATGTGTTGACTGCTCCTGACATTTCTTTGTCTGTACTTTTTCTAACAGGCTTTTGGCTGTCAGGAGACTCCTCTTTCCTTCTCTAATGTTTGACTCTGTGGTTTCTGAAGGGCCACTGGAACAGTTTCTTAGAAGGTAGCTGATAGTCCCCGAGTCATACTGCCCACGGTTAACTTTTCCCAGATCATATATGTGGGGGCTGTCCAAAGACTTCTGACTCCTCTTACTTTTATTTAAGTAACAAACTCTGTGTCTTGAGTAAGATGCCAGTCTGCTGTGATCAAGTCCCTGGCAGGTAGGTGGGTTTTCACTGTTTCTAGCATAGGAAATCTGTGAATTAGGCTCACAATGAATGATTCTTGTAGATTTTGTCCCTGAAAATTGTGGATTTTTACCCATTTTATATTTTTCTCGGCAGTGACAATGTCTGTGCTTGGGGTACTTTTTATTCTTAAATGATTCCCATGATTTACAGTTCCTGTCTCTCTGCGTTTCAGACTGCAGGCTATCGCTCTTGGTTATTTCATCAGACCAGTAGAGGCAGTTGTGCCTTCTGTGTCTCTGCTTGTGACTTTCATCTGAGCTGTGTTCTTTTTCACAAAAGTACAGCAAATTACCACCACTGTTATTGTTTGGCCCATGACTTGAACAAGCACTTCTCAAGCTGGACATGGTGCTAAGGGATGTGTCCAAGGGGCTAGAATGTCCACTCAGAGACGACTTTGGAGAACATCTCTTATAGCTTTGATTTCCACACCCAGAAGCACTGCTGGCTGTGTTGATATTGTTGCTATTCAAAATGACACTGACGTCCTTCCCATAGTCACTGTGACCCTCTACTACACATGGGCTAGAATTCCAGGTGAATTGGTTTTCATCTTCAAATTCCAAATGAGGATCACAAGAAATCAATTTATGCTTTTTGGTCCTAGAGATGTGAGGAGGAAAAGATAGGCCCTCATTTGCATTATTAAGAATGATCCTTCCACAACTTTCCCAATGGGCTCTCAAAGATTCCTCAAATTCATTATCACTATTATTATCATTATTATCCCCTACACAATTCTTCAGAGACATTTCGAGGTAAGCAGGCACTTCAGAACTTTTCAATTTCAAATTGCTTGCACTAAGATTATGATCACTGTTATTTGGCTCAGACTCATTGCAGCCCAAATTATATTTTCTCTGGAAATTTTCCCACTCTGGATTAGCTATCATCATCTTTGGTTTCAGAGATTGATTATCTTCTAGGATTAATTTTTGTTGGTCTTTGATTAAACCTGGGACTTGGCTCTCTATTTTAGTCTTGGTTTCCGAGGATTCCTTACCCAATTCTGGTTTTATATTGTCTGGATTATGGCCATCCTTTGTGTTCCGAGAAAGTTTAAAATCAAAATACAATGGGTTGCAGCCATAAGAGATACAGGGTTCTGTTTTTGTAAAGAGCAGAAGTTCCACAGGCCACTGGAGAGTGGTGTGGCCATCCTTGCTCTGCACATGGAGGAAAGGCAGTGGTTTGGATGTCACATCATGCGAACACTCCTCTTTCAGAAGTCTTTGCATATTTTTGCTAACTCTTTCTGTTTCATCTAAAGATTTGTCTGGGCTCTCCATTCTAGAATTAGGATTCAAATGCAGTATACTCTTTTGTTCTCTTGACTTTGGTAATGAAAACTCATCTAGACATTCAAATATGCTGGCATCATTGTCCTTGTAAATGTTTGGTGGGCTGGAGGATGCATTTGCTTGGCAGGGATAATTAATGCAGTTTTCTGAAGTGTTCTTCAATGTATTACTAGTTCCTTTCTCTCTGCTGGAAGGAGGAAAATCTACATCTGAAAGACTAAAGTTGGATTTAGAGAAAGAAGCCTGAATGTCAATTGAATTTTCTATTGTTTCATCAATAGACTCATTTTTCTCTTGCAAAATTTTAGAGCTCAGGGAGAAGGTGTTGTGTAAAACACTCTCCAGATGGCTTGGTGAGATGTTTGCTTTTTTTTCCTTGGTGGGGTTCATACCCTCATTTGCAAACCTGCAGCATTTGCATTTCTCCACAGTTTGTTTTGCTTTATAGGTGGGTGACTTGTTACAATCGTGGCTTTCTTCTGTGTTCTCACTGAAAACTGATGCAGAAGATTCTAATTTTAGATGGACTTTTTTTGAAAATGAAAATGATACTCCTGTCCTGTGATTCATATTGCTGAGATCTGAAGATGTTTGTGGGATACGATTTCCAAACAAGTACCGTCTGTCTGATTGTAACTGGTGTCGATTTGGCACTGTAAACCGTTGTTTATCAGACGTACTTCTGAGGAGATTCTTTCCTTTAAGGAGAAGTGCACTCTTCAAGCATGAGGCCTTTCTACCATTCTTAACTGGGAAAATTCCCTGTTGGAGTTGCTTTTCTAGGGCCATCCTGGGGGCTTTGTATGCTGGTCCACTTCCAGAAACACTGTAAATATAATGAATAGTTAAATAATTAAGATATTAGATTTGAAATTGTATCCATATGTGAACATTTCATAGTCTTTCTATAATGAGTTATTCCTCTACTTATGAGCTAATTACATCTTTTGTACTGTAGCCATTTATCATGCTTATGCAAGTCAGCGTAATGATTCATAGTGGCTACTTCTAAATGGCTCAGTTTAAGTGTAATATTTGAAATTAGTAAAAGGCAAGTGAAGTCTTATACTAACACTGCAAAAAAAAAAAAAACTGTTGCATTTGCATCATGATATATGTCCTCTAGATCTTATTGATTCTTTGGAATACAGATTTAATGTTATTTCATAAGAACTTTTTTTTATAAAGGGACAAATTTATTCTAAAGGGTTTCATCAATGCAGACATATTAAATAAGAAATTAAATAGAATCAAAACAACTTTGAAAGTATAAAATATTTCCTTACCTTGATTTTGTGTATAAGTTCTAACAATTTATTATTTTGTTGTAGTTTTAAAGTTAATTTATGCTTGCTTACATCTGAAACAAACTAGTTTTTTTCTTTATGACTTGTCACTTATTTGACTTTCATAATAAATACATAAGAAAGTAATGGCATTTACAAGATGTCTCATTATTAATAATGATTTTGAAATATTTCCTTTTGCTTTAACTGACCAATATACTTTTTCTACCATTTGTGCATGTATATGTTTTATCTTTTAAAGGTTTTAAAAGATTATTCATTCTATTGAACTTCATTAGTATTTCAAAGAGAAAACCAGAAACGTTGATACATATAAGAGATGAAACTCTTTAGATTAAAATTAGTTGTCTCCTTAACATTCTACCTATAAACACTCTGCTACAAACAAGGCTTTACTGGTAGCAGGGGTAGAGGGGAGGCAATACATATTGTATTATTTAACTAATTGAATTTCTTTCCCTTTATCTTTTTCCATGTGCTTGGAAATGTTAATAGAGATTGTGGTGTATTCTTGGCTCTTGTGATCTTGCTTGAGAAAATTTCAGGCCAGAAACAAGACTTAGTAAAAAATACAGAAAAGTTTATTACTGGGAAAAGAGAATTGGAAAAAGATAATTTCAGGGGAGCAGGGGAGAGAGTGGGTCCTCTCAGATATAAAAGTGATGTGATCCCTTTGTTTCCCAGTTTTGTTGGGTGTTTTAAGGAAGTTTCTAGAAAGTCCTCCCAGGTACCACCTCTCAACATTTGACTGACAATAAGATTCCATCAGGGTTTTTTTTTTTTTGGATCGTATTTTTAAGTCCCTATTGCAAATTATCTTACCCATAGATACCTGAGTGAACTCCATTTAGGATAAAGGGGATTTTACTATTATAATGATATAATAAAGATTGAGAGGCAACTCTAGGTCACCTTAGCCTGATGTGACCTAGATAAATTCATTGGAATTTGCTCTTCTACAGATTCTATAGTCCATTGGTTTTGCTTTTTATTAACTTGTCTTCCTGAGGCCTGGAATCTTTGGTTTGTATAAAAATCATAAAAATCCCCCTTTGGTGTGTTCTTATCGGCAGGCACATGAGGAACGTAACATAGTATACTGACTTAAGCCAAGGTAGAACAAGAGTCGCCCTAGGTAAATTACTTTATTTAAAAAATAAATAAATAAAAATGATGGAAAGAGAGGGATAGAGGCAAGTATCCCCTTAACTTCACATTCATACTGCTCATGTCTATCTGTTACCTATCAGAAACATTTTTGATTGTTCTATTTTGAATTTTTATTACATTTTATCTAGTCATTTGTTTATTGAATATAAAGTATTAAAATAACATATGTCTTCAGAACATGGAGCACTTCTCCAAAGGAAAGAAGTGTTTTCTGAGTCCTTGTCTGAAAACTTCTTTGTGGTTGGCTTCACTTATGACTGTTTGGCCAATCAGCATAGAAGTCTGTAGTCACATTCAGTTTGTGCACTAAATTTTTTGTATTTTGCTTCATTGTCTTTATGTGTTAATATTAAAGGCATTTTTAATTAGTCAACTTATATTTATTTTTACATTGGATCTACTTATGCATTAGTATGATTTTTTAAAATTCTTTGAAGTTATGTAAACTGTATTTCTTACAGTTGTTATACAAATATCATATATATTATTTAGTTTATTTATTTTATATTTAGTAGAGCACAGAAGACAGCTATCAACTTATTTTTTTAGTGGTACTAGGGATTTCTTTTGGTGAATTTTTACTAATAATTCTTGGGTACTTTCAGTTTAATTTTCTACTTTGATGTCTCCAGTTATTGTTTCATTCTTATCATTATTTCTTGTACTGAAGTTTTTATGTTAAAATTATTGACTTTTCTGAACATATGTTTAAATTCTTCTTATTTATCTCAGGATTTTTTTTCTGTCTTTGGTCTTTTGCTCTCATTTAGGAAGAATTTCTTTGCTGACTCTCTTTCTTGCAATATTGCAATCTGTTGTTTACTATGTCCATATGGATTTTAACTTACAAACAATAATTTCAGCCACCATTCAATAATTTCAGATTTGTCACTTTTCATGAATTAATGGTTATAGCTTTAGAGTTACAGTGTTACCGTAAATCTTGTGGAAAACTAATTTTAGAAATTTTCTAAAACTGGAATTTGTTCCTTATAGTAACTGTTTCAAAATGAAAACTATCTTTTTATTCATCATAATAATCTCCCTTTTTTAAAGAATCTCTTCATGCTCTTTGGAAAGGTGATTCCAGACAAAATTCATATAAGGAGTTAGGAGGAACATTCTAAGACACTGTATGGGTTATTGAATATATTTTTCTAGCATAAAGAGAAATACAAAGCACACAGGTTTATTGCAGTGCTATTGGTGTTTTAAAGTGCCTCTAGCCCAGGAACAGAAGGATTAGATTCAGAAAAAGCTGTAGCCTTGAATTTCACTTTGGTGCCAGAGATTTTTTTTCCATATTTGTAAGCTACAAGTTGGCTTAAACATGATCCTTCTGAGGCTGGAGCAGTGGCTCAGCGGTAACAGAACTTGCACTGCATGCATGAGTACACGAGTTCAAACTCCAACACTACGTACACAATGGAGTCTCGGAGCAATGAAGGCCACGTGAAAAACTAAATAAAATTGATTCTCTCTCTCTCTCTCTTTCTCTCTCACTGTCCCTCTCTCTTTAAAAAAAAAAAAAAGGATCCTTCTGAGGTAAGTCACCTCCTTCAGGAACTTCAGTCAATCTGACATTATTGATACTCTGCTCAACAGAAATGATTCCAAAATCCTAATATATGTGTGTTATTGTTTTTCTTTCCTGGACTCCATTATGATACACATATTTTAGTACTTCTGTATTATATTATAAATCTATACTTCCCTTAATAATATTTAGCTTATTATCCTGGTGATGTTTTCTGAATCTTTTTACTCTGATTTATTTTAATCTAAATGTTCTTTGCTGTATCGCTGTTTTGTTTTACTATTTATCTCTCTAATGTGGAAGCTTCTTCCTCTTATATGCTTTTAAATATTATTAAACCTCCTTGCTTTTGTTGTTTTTATATTATATTTTGTCCTTAGATTCTGGTTCTTAATTCTTTTTTTCATTTTATAATCCAATCTGTATTTATGGTTATTGATTTTTTACAAGTTTTTGTGGTTTATGCTCATTGTTAATCTTTCATACACCTTGTTTCATGCTTTAAATTTTTTATCTTGTTGTTTTATAAACTTTAATTTTCTTTATCTTGAATTAATTAATTTTAATTATTTTGGAAAATCCTAATTTTCTACCCTGTGTATTCTAAATTCTATTATTCTAATACAAGTTTATGTATTATAATACAATTGAAGCTTTATTTTTCCAGATTTTTGAGGTATAATTAACAAATAAAAATTGCATTTATTCCAGATGAATGGCATGGTGATTTATGTATACATTGGGAAATTATTACCACAATGAAATGAATTGACAGCAATTATCATGCATATTTTCCATATTACAGGTACGTGTGGGGTGGGGGGGAGTTAGGACACTTAGGATCCACCATCCTAGCAAAATCCAAATAAACAATATAGCATTATTACCTATAGTCACCAGTCTCCACATCTTATCTTAAGAAGTTATATCTGGAAGTTTGTGTGCTTTAGCCAATACTTCCCCATTTCCCTTATCCTCTAGCCTCTGGCAATAATGTGCTAAAGTTTTAATTTGTATAGTTATCTCCTCATTATTTTTTCATTCTCTTCTTTAGAGCTTCTTTAGTTTCTTTTTGTGTTTTTAGTCTAATTATTTTTATTTATAATAGCTGGTAAGAAAGTAACTATAGAGGTAATCTTTTAAACCTTATTAATGGGTTATCTATTCCAATAGTTCCTTCAAAATTCTAATGTAAAACACATGAACAAATGTACAGTTTAGTTCTCTTGTATAAAAAGTACATTACTCAAACAGGAAATAAAACATATTAAATCAACATGATTTCTTTAAGGGTACTGTTTCCTAATGTCTCATATTATCCCACTCTTATTAAAGGAACTTCATATTCTCAGAATCAACAGACCTAACATTTTTAAATATTGCAAAAATATTTATATCAAGATATTCTTTTCTTAGACTGACACATATTACAATTCACATACAGTGAGTATCTACTCCTGTATACAGTAGCTAGTCTTACTGAGGATCCTCTCTGAATGGAACTATCCAAGAGATGACTAAAGTTGACTGCCTTATATATAACCCATTTCCAGCTTTCTGATATCATTTCTCCAACAATCTGTTCCAAATATTCTTACTATAAGTAAATTTGCCTCTTTTCTCCATGGCATCATAGAAGAATCTTGTTACCTAGATTATCCTACTCAGAAGCCCTCTTATGAGGATAAAGGGCAAAGAAAGGTTGTCCAGGAGAGGAGTGATATCAATAATATATTCTTTTTCATTTCATTTTTAACTTTGGTTTGTTAATTAAGCTACCAAAATGAAAATATTTAATAATTCTGCTAAGGGATTTCCTTAGGTCATGAGACTGTTTAAGGTAGTGTAATTGGCTAGATGGCAAGGTAGTAAGTAATGGAAAAGAAGAAATCATCTTTCTGGTTTCAAGTTCTCGATCTAGAAAGTTGAACGTTGGTCTTTTTTCTAATCGTATGCATACCTGGCTGCCTTCAGAGCCTGTCTACTCTGCAGAGGATACTAACCCACATGTGCTTAGGCTTCTGTTTGTAGTAAATGATGTTCCAGGATGACACCTGAACCTTAATAGAGTGGATCTTTTAATTTGGAGGACCTTAATGGGTGGCTCGGGCAAACTTAGAAACTAAAATAAAATATCATTATCATTATCATCTACATTACTCATCAACATCATCATCCTACCCCCATCAAGGCCAGCATCATTAGGGGTCCTCTGAGAATTTATGTTTCCCAGAGCAAACTGTGCAATGTGAGAGTAGAAAATGTAGAACTGCAACAACTTTCATAGTAGCAAAACAACCACAATTATGTTTGTTAAGATTACTCTGATTTGCACAGAAGCCAGGCAAATCTGGCCTGAGCTAAGAAGATTGATGTGAAGGATATCTTTCTTTTTGGGATGGAATTTGTCTCATTTTTCATGATCTGACTTATTGCATCTGATACTTTATCAACAACATTAACAACAACATGTTTGAATAACATATTGTAAGTTCCTTTCACTGGCTGGTAAAAAAATCTCAACACCAAATGTAGTTTTTGCCTCTCTGATTGTTGGGACCTCAGAGCATCCATTTTTGTATTAACCTCATTTCTTGATGCATGCTTTTAGTTTTTCTTTATATTAAACTTCTCATTTATTTTTAATCTGATTATATATTGTTTTTATGAAGTTAATTAAGTACTCTTAAGTATTATAAATATATGAATATACACAAACTGAATATTATTTTCACTTATAATTGATCCTAATAAATATTGCTTCAGAATCACATTTGAAGTCTAATATTTTGTGGTATTATAATTAAGCCACTCACTCTTGTTGTTGTATATTGTTTTCTTTTTAAACAATAGGGGTTTAAATTCTGGCACAAAGCTATAAATTTCACAATTTGCCAGGCTGCAGTCAACTATATTAATTAGCTACATTAGTGTTATACATTATGATTCATATGAACACAAATCACATTCTACAAATTTAATTGCATTCCAGGTAACAATTTTAAAACTCTTAGTGGTTCCAGGCTTTTGTAAAATGGCTTTCAGTTACAAGAATGTTTTAGTGTAATGCTTGTTATAATTACCAATTTAAATGGCACTATGTGGTAAATTTAACTTCATTAATTACATCTTGTTTGTCACCCAATGACAGTGTCATTTATTCTAGATAAGGTGTGTACAAGGAAATATAGGGAAGATTTATTTCCCCCAGAAAAAGATGTATTGCTATTTATGGTTTTTTAAATTGCTACTACAAAAATTACATTACTAAGACACTGTGTCAGTTCATTTAAATCAACTTGATGAATTAAATATTAGCATATTAGAATCATTTTTGGATCATTTCATTAAAGAGTACATTAAAAACATCTAAAGGAAAAAAGTCATATGGAAAAAGTAATTAATTTACAAGTCTTTAACTATAGGAAATATTTGCCCTCAGACATAACTAGTGATCAATTAAAATTTCATATTGTTACAGTCAATCTAGGTAGATTTTTCATTGGAATTTCTGCAGCGGCTGGCGGGAGAACTGAATCATCTTAGATCCTTCTAATTCTCACCATTCAGACTGCTGCCTTATCTCAGCCAGCTGATGAAGTCGTTTAAGTGCTTTTTCTTGTTTCTTTTCATCTTTCCATGACTTCGAAGCCACATTTCGAGCAAATTCCCTTTGTTTAAGTTCTTTCAGTCTCTGTAGAAAAAGAAAAAAACAGAAAGGATATCATAAATAAGTAATATATTCTTTTCTATCCACAAGATGCTTATTAAACCTTGTCCTGAGTGCAGAGGTGACTTTCAGGATAGGGAGAGTGACAGCATCTCTATCTCTGCTCAAGATAAAATCAGTAGATAAATGTAGTTTTCAAGTAGGTTATTTTTCAAACTTTGTTAGACTCACTGAAGAATTGTATTGCTAGCTGGATCCCAGCCCTTGCTACGGTGACCCTGGCTACACGTCTGCAACCATCTGTGTGCCTGTGAAAATACAAATGGGGCAAATGTGCAGAATATGAAGGGTATGAAGGAACAGGAGGTTATGGGATGTGTTTTCCTCCACTCACCTGCCCTGCTTCTCACCTGGAAAGAAGATGCTATGAAAAGTCAGTGGATTAAAAACAGCTTCCTTCGGATAGTTGTTTCTGTTACCATGAAATATTTAGCCCAAAGCTCTAAATCTGATTTTAACACACTTTTCAGGTGGACATACATGGACTTCTGAATATTGTATCCAGGATGAGGAAAAATGGGTCAGGAATTTAAAGCCTCAGGATCAAGGCTTGACCATGTCTTATTTAAAATTAAGCTATACTTCTTTTAATTAATCTTTATCCTATAACTATTGATTTTCATGCAGATTGGATGTTTCTCATTACCTGTTTAGATTTCAGCTTTAGAATCTGCCCTAAGCACACGGAATGGTATTGAATGGATTGAGAAACAGCTACAATCAAATGAGCATCCTTACGTTTGGGGCTTAATGCTGAAATGGAAGTGCCTCTGAAGATTAGCCTCACTTAACCCATGCAAAGTGATTTAAACAGTCTAAAATATGTATCTGCTTAATCTACTTTTAGTTCCCAATTGAAGTATAAAGGATGTTCCCCAGATATGGAAAAAAAAGCTATCAATATCGCTGTAGCAAACAGTGTTCTACTACTAGAGAAAACACCAAAATCTTTAATGATCATTAGATTTATTCTTAAAGTAAGCATACTCATGGGAGATGGTGCCCAGATAACTATATTTTTTTTGTCATATGCAAGGTTAGTTTATTACAAAAAATGGACAAGAGACATAAACAAATTATTAAAAGCTCTGTAAATGGTCAAACATGAAAACATTCAAAATCACTTATAATAAGGAAAATTCTATTTTAAGTTCCCATCAGATGCTATTTCCTACTTTTCAGATCAGCAAAAATCAAAGAGGATGACAAAGCTTTCTATCACTGCGGTTATAAGGAAACAAAAAACAAACAAACAAAAAAACCTCAGGCCTCTTAAACACTGAGCCATGTCACAGCCCTTTTTATGATTTTTATTTTCAGACAGGGTCTCACTAAATTGCTCAGGGCCTTGCTAAGTTGCTGAGATAGGTTTTGACTACCAATCCTCCCCCCTCAGCCTCTTGAACCACAGGGGTTACAGCTTCATCAGTGTTTATAGCAGCTCAATTTACTATGGCTAAATTATGGAACCAACTCAGATGCCCCTCACTTGATGAATGGATCCAAAAACTGTGGTACATATATACAATGGAGTAGTACTCGGCTATTAGAGAAAATGATATTATGGCATTTGCAGCCAAATGGATGGAGATGGAAAAAAATTTTGCTAAGCAAAGTATCCCAAACTCATAGACTCAAAGGCCGAATGTTTTCTCTCATTTGTGGATGCTAGAATATAAGCAGAATCAGTACATTAGATGGCTAACCTAAGAATTACCTCATCATGTATGAATTCTTACATGATCATGGGGAACTGTGCTTAGGTTCCTGGGGGATGTAGGGATGGGGTTAGGGAGGGGGAAAGGGAATAGGAAGGACATCAAGGTGACCAGAGAGAGGTAGTATGGGGGAATCTAACCTGAGAGGAACCTCTGACTTCCATGGGAAGTCCAATTAACTTGGGTCTTAAGTAAAGTGAAACATGGAACCATGGGGAACTCAGAGGGGGGGGAAACCATGGTCTGGCACCAATATTGGCTTGCTCTGTCATTACACTTTTGTTCTTGATTGTTTAACAATGAACCCCTCCTAGTTGTAAGACCATGTTTATCGAATAAAAATTTAATAAAAAAGAGAGAGGGACAGTGAGAGAGAGAAAGCATCAATTTTATTTAGTTTTTCACGTGGCTTTCATTGCTCCAACACTTCATCGTGTACGTAGTGCTGGGGTTCAAACCTGTGTCCTCACGCATGCCGGACAAGCGCTGTAACTAAAGAGCCACCGCTCAAACCCCTTGTGATTGTTTCTTACTGTGGATGTTCATATACTTGGGACATTGACTTGTTTATTTTATTCCTTTATTTTGAGTATGTGAAATATTAATATGATTCTAAATATAAGAAAAACATCAAAATGCACTCTAACAGTTACCCTTAACTTCCACCCTTTCTACACTATTCCACACCTACCTTCCATAGGCAGCCAATATCAGTTTGGGGTTTAATCTTCCTGTGTTTCTTTTTGCACACACAAGCATAGTCTTCAATATTTTCCTAAATTCCCATTATTTTTCTCTTTTTTTTGAGATATAAAATACTATAGAAACTTTTTCTACTGTGCATATATTTAGCAATGTATATTGGAAATCACTTTGCAAAGCAATTAATAGAAAAAGTCTTTTTCTTTTTTTTTGGTACTGGGGGTTGAACCCTGGGTGCTTCACCACTGAGTCACATTCCTAGCCCTTTTTTATTTTTTATTTTCAGACAGGGTCTCACTAAGTTGCTTAGGACCTTGCTAAATTGCTGACAATGGCCTTGAACTTGCGATACTCCTGTGTCAGCCTCCCAAGTCACTCGGATTACAGGTGTGCACCACTGTGACTGGCTTATTCATTCTTTTTTACTTCATTATATGGATATCCCAGAATTTATTCAACTACTTTCTTGTGTATGGGCTTTTAGGTTGTTTCCATTGTTTCAAAATACAACTACTACCATGAAAAACTGTGCAAAGCTATTTCAATATTACAGGAGACATATATTATTACACATGAGATATCTGGGTCAAGACCTAAATCTACATGCCGTTTTCTTAGATATTCCCAAATTCTCCTCAAAGTTGTTGCATCAGTTTCCTTTTACACTACCAATATCTGAAAATAGTTGTTTTGCTAGACACAGTGGTGCACGTTTGTAACCAGATAACTACATTTATGTTAAGTATCTGAAGAATGTGGCAGATCAGTGTCACAAAGAGAATATTCTGAGTTCAAACAACAAGACTGACACAAAACTAGAAATAGCCACAAGGAGTATGGTGCAGACAACCTGCACTCACATTCATAAATAATAGAAAATTCCAAGAAATGAAATTATATCTTATATGCTATCAAAGCAGAAGAGTTCTCAAGAGCTGAAAACCAGTAGAGGGTCTGAGCTTTAAAAGATAGACAGTCTTGTTCTGAAGACAGAAAGAGAGATTTATAAAACCCCCATTTCTACACATTCTCTTATTCATACTTCCTCATTCTCTACATGCTGTGTCAGTTAATTATTGGAGTGGATCCTTATTTTCAGAGCAAAGACCTTTTGGAGATTGTTTTACACAATTTAGGAGTACAAATAGAATGCAGTTTAGCTGAGTCAAAGAGAGAAGATAGTGATTTGGGAGAACAGTAAAGGGTTAACTTTTTTCCCTCTTGGTTACTAATAAATATAAAATGTATTTATTTAATATTTGATATTACCAGCACATAAAATTTGTACAGACTTGGGGAGGAAACTGATTCATTTGTTCACAACAATTGATACTTGACACATATTTTTTGGAATCTTCTTTGAAACTTTGAGGTACACTTTTCTTTCACCATCCTAGGAATTCAAGATTACTTCTGCTTTTCAGCTGTAGAAATGATTGTGTATTTGGTCTCATTCACTCAACAACAAAGGATGGTAGTTTTTACTATGTTAATCTCTACTATTCGTACTATGGGTACAGCAATATACAAATCAAATATTTTTATTTTGAGGGAGACAGACTAGCAAATAGGTAATTTTACAAGACAGTGTTGTTTCTTAAATAAAACAAAACAAACAACCCCCCGCTCGCAAACAACATACTATACAAGCATACCAGAAGAGTTAAGGTTATTGTGATGAAGGAGTTCTCAAAGTTAAAATGTTTTTTTGCAGGAATACAAAAGCTTGGAAGGAGAGATTTGGCTTAGAGACAGCTACGCAGATTTGCCTGGGCAGTTGTGAGTGCTCATATTTGCATACAGAAAACATCCACATCCTGCCTTGAGTTTTCAGTTAGTGATCTGTGCATGTGTGTGAAGAAACAACTCCAGGCCAGGGAAAGAACCACCTGAAAACCTAAAGGAAACAGTTTCTGACAGCCGTATAAGGCAAGAAATAATGCTGCTTCTCACCAACAAAGCTGGAAAATTCATAAGATGTTCAGTAGAGAATTCATGGAAATCTGGTTCAGTGGAAAATAATTAGCTATTATTAAGATTATTGAGCATCACTTTAGACTTGCCCAATAATTCATAAAACAATCAATAAGAGAACAAAACTGATTCTAAGTGATTTAGCTTAATCACAGAACCAAAATCTGGAATATTTATAGCAATGCAAAAAAATTGAGAATGCAGTAGAGAAATATCATTAAAATTCTGGGGAAAAAGCTGTCAAAATAAATTCTATAGTAAGTAAAAATAGCTTTTTAAAAAGAAAGTGAAATAAAATGTTTTCAAACAAGCAAAAGTTAAAAGAACTCATCACTTGTAGAGATGCACAATAGGAAATGTTAATGGATGTCATCAGACAAAAGGAAAATAAAACAGGAATATAGATGGACACTAAAGGATGAACAATAGAAGCAATAACATCTACAAAAATACATCAAATGTATTTGTTATTTTTTTCAATTTTTGTATATTGCCTTAACAAAACATGAACTCATGAACTAATATTTTTTGAAGTTTACAACAAATTTATAAATAAAATGAATGACAACACCACCACCAAGCCTGGGAGGGGAGAAGTGACTGTACTGCTGAAATGCTCTTATGCTATATAGGAAGTTGTGTAATAATAATTGAAAGTAGACTGTGAAAAGTTACAGAAGTATACTATAAACCCTAGCACAATCATAAAAATGATAAAATCAAGTATTTAGGCAATAGGACAACAAAAGAGATAAGAGGAAACCATTAAATTTATGCAAGCCAAAAGAAGAAAGAAAAAACTTTAAAAGGAATCTAATACAGAGGACAATTATAAAATAAATGCACTAATTTAAATTTGAATATGTCAATAATCAAACAACATAAATGGTCTAAATATCAAAAGTCAAAAGCACAGAGTATCAATTGGATATACAGGCAAGATCCTATACATAGTGGAATATTGTTCAGCCACAAAAGCAACAAGTAGGGTACGATTTCACTCATACTTGGATTCTGAAAAGTTGGTCTCAGAAGTTGAGGGTGGTGGGGTGGTGGGAAAATATTGTTCAATGAGTACTAAGGCACAGTTAGACACGAGCAAGAAGCTATGGTGTGCTATAGCATAGTGCAGTGACAGTAGTTAACATTAGTGTACTGTGTATTTCAGAAAACCATAAGAAGGAATTTTTAAATTTTTCATGATAGAGAAATGTGATAACTGCTTGAGCAGATGGTGTCTTTAATCTGATTTGAACATGATGCAATGTATAGATGTGTCAAATTATGTTAGGATTCCATTAATATGTCCAGGTTTAATTTTTTATATATCAGTTTAAAAGTAAGCCTTTATAAGAAAATAAAAGCAGTATCTAACCCCATTAACTAATAAACAGATTTTAAAGGTAAAGACAAAGAGTTGAAAGAAAAGAATATCAAAATACGTACCACGCAGATACTAGCAAAAAGAAAGCAGAGGGCCTATATTACTATACTAACAAAGTAGATTTTAAAGATAGATTTCCAGGAATAAGGAAGATTATTTTATATTGGTAATGAAGCAAAATAATCAAGATAACATAAAATTGATAATTTTTTATGTAACTATTGACAGAGCATTAAAATACACAAAGCAAAATTTGGTATAACTGCAGAAAGAAAAAAAAAACAATTTTAACAGGAATTTCCTGTGTCCTTCCACTAAACGGCAATGAAATACAAATTGCGAATACTAAATACTATTGGAAAAAGTTACACTACATGATCATATGTATTACAAAAGATCATTCCTAGAGTAGATTTGTTTAGTGAAAAGAGGACTATTTCCTGTCAGAAGATATGCAAGGACTTACAAGAAATCAGAGATCAAATTTTGCTAAACTTATTCCTTGGGTTTACCTAAGTTTGTATGATTTTCTCCTTTTCTGATAAGAAGTTACTTATGGTAAGTATTGCCAACATAATTGTCAATGATCTTTATTCATAAAAAGAGAAAATATATATTTTTTGTATGCTTGGGAACAAAAAATACTTCTAATACTTTTTTGTACTTAGAATTCTGTAAATATCAATTATGTCAGGTTGGCTACCAGTTTTGTTCAAATATTATATTGCCTTACATAATTGTTTGCGTCCTTGTTTTATCAATTACGGAGTGAAAGATACTAAATTTTTCACTTGCCAACTATGATTTTTCATAGTTCTCTTTGTTTCTCACAAATTTTACTATATATTTTGAGAAACTTTGCTATTACATACATATTCGAGTATTAAAGATTATTAAGTCTTCTTAATTAACCAACATTTTATAACTATAAAATATCCTACTTTATATCTGATAATGTTCTGTTTTTTGGAAGTCTACTTAAATTGTTATATGTATGGTAATATATGTTTTCTGTTATTTAGTGTGCATGATAAATTATTTTTATTTATTGAGTTTAAACTAATTGTATCTTTAAATTTTTAAAATATATTTCTTCTGCTGTGGATGGTAATACATGCCTGTAATCCTAGTGGGTTGGGAGGCTGAAACAGAAGGATCACAAGTTCAAAGTCTTAAGTAACTTAATGAGAACCTTTCTCAAAATAAAATATAAGAGGTTGGGGATGTGGCTTAGAGATTAAGTTCCTCTGGGTTGAATCCCTGGTGCCAAAGGAGGTGGGGAGGGAAATATATATATCTTCTAAAAGTCACTTATTTGAATATTATGTTTTATACATCCTACTTTTCCTTTTAACAGAAGTGTATAAGGTTTGCATTCAATGTAATTATTTGTTCATTTTAAAATATATTTTCAGTTCATTGCCTCTACTCTTTTTACTGTTTTCTACTTGTTCTGAATTCTTTTCAGTAAATTTTTATAGGGTGTCATTTTCTCTCTCATGTTAATTATTCAATTATACCTCCTTATGTTACTTTTATGGTTATACTATAAAGTAGAATATGTATCTTTAAATTATTATAGCTTGTATTAGATGATCTACACCATAATTCAATTAAAATACTATTATAATATATTTTCCATTAGTACCCTTTTATGGACTGGATGTTAATAGTCCTCCAAAACCTCCTATGTTAAGGCACAGAGGATCAGAGGTGAAATGATTGGATTGTGAGAGCTGTAACCCAATCAGTCCATCCTATTTTGGATGCACTGTAGGCAGGTGAGGAGTGGCTGGAGATGTGGGTCACTGGAGGTGGACCCTAGAAGAATTGTTCTTCCTGTGATCCTTTCCTCCTTCGTCTGCTTTCTCTCTCTGCTTCCTGACCATTGGCTTAGCAACTTTTCTCCAATGAACCCTTCCCCCATGATCTGCCATCTCACCTTGGACCCAGAGAAATGGAGTTGGCCATCTACATAAAGACTGAGACCTCTAATAGCTTGAGTCAAAATAAACTTTTTCTCCTCTAACTTGTTCTTGTTAGGTATTTTGGTCACAGTGATGCAAAAGCCAACTAAAACATATCCTTTAACATGTGTTTTTGTTTTCACATGTATTTTACGTCCATATAAAAAGCAAACACTTTACATCTCACTACTAGTTTATTTAATACATCTAGAAATCATGTTAAGAATTATAAAAAGGAACTTAGCTGACATATTTACTCTTTCTGAGGCCATTACACAGAAGCACTTTCTACAAGTACTATTTTCCTACCCAGAAGTAGATGGCTATTGTGTTGCACATGGTAAAATGATCCAAAGTATGTTCTTTGAAGGATTTTGTTTAATTTGTCTGTTTTCAGCATTATATAGGATCTGTGGCCCTGTGACTTGGACAGAAAAGGAGAGGGGTATCTTTCCCAATATGCTTGTCCATCCAGTAGTGGTAGACCACTGCCTCTTGACTCTCTGTGAAAGTTTCCTTGTCAGAAGGTTTTACAGTTCCTTGAAGTATGAAGGGTGTGTATGTGTGTATGTGTGTGTGTGTGTGTGTGTGTGTGTGTGTGTCTTCATCCCAAAAGATATTCATTATTGACAGTGAACAGAGTGAAGACATCAGTATTCATGATAGACAAGTGGTTAGCAAAGCCAAGATTGTCTTTGCACCGATAAGATGGCTTTTTATCTCACTTGTAACCATAAACACTATTTCATAAAAAGGTGCATTTTCTTATCTTTCTGTCTTTTTCGTTTGTATGATTATCACAATGAGTTGAAATGAAATACCTCCTGTGTAATCAAAAAAGAAAACCAACATGTCACTGCCTAGAAGATTCTTCCCATCACCATTGCCCTGAATCTACTTTTTACCCTCTCCTCTCTGCATTCCAATTAGCTTAGGCCCCCTTCCCTAACTACCAAATCCTATCACAGTTTTGTTAAAGTGAAGGTTCATTAAAAATGGATCTACATTAAAAGAGAAAGATTTTATTGTCAATAAAATTTGAATGAGAATATAAAAAGGAGGGGCTGGAGTGGTGGTACTGTGGTTACCGGACTTCACTGGCATGTACAAGTAGGTTCAAACCCCAGCACCCACGTACACAACTAAGTGTCTGAGCAATGAAGGCCAAGTGAAAAACTCAATAAAAATTGATTCGCTCTGTCTCTATCTCTCTCGCTCACTGTCCTTCTCTCTTTAAAAAAAAAAAGAAAGAAAGGAAGAAAGAAAGAAAGAAAGAAAAAATACTAAAAGGAAGAGAGGACTGCCCTTCCCTTTAAATCATCCTCAATGGGATTTACTAATACTGAACAATGTCCTTGAATGATACCTGATCTAGGTCTTGGCATTTCAAATTGCTGCTAATCAAGATGTGATAGGATTGTGTTAAACCTTCTTGCTAATGCTTTTCTTTAATTCTCTTCTCTTTATACGGGTTCTTTTTTTGGCAGGGAAAAAATATGTTCCAAATGGCAAATTAACATTGAGGGAGTTTTACACCTTCTAATAGTTGAATATATTCTCCGTTCTTTAAGCATGCCATGTTGGAGATGATTGACACAATGCATGTAATAATTGATTGGAGCACAGCAGCTGAAGTTATGGTAGGTGTTCCTGTGGTTATACTGGAGAATTTTGGGTGGCAAATTAGCCCAAACTATATAAAACTCATCTTGCTTGAACTTTGGTTCTAACTCTTCAGCAGCTTTCTGATACTGGTTGGTGGTGACTTTGTAGAACTATGAACACCTCTCTCCAGTCTAGCCAGTTCAACTTGCCTCTTTATCTTCTGGCCTTTTCCTTTCAGCTACTCAGCCAGATGCTTTGCCTAAAAGTCATTGTCCTCACTTTGGTGTCCTCCCTCAAAGAAGGAGCTGTGGTCAAACACTTATTGGCAACATCCCTCTTGTGGTTCATTTCTTTGCCTTGTATTTGGTTTTACAGTGTGGGCTCCTATATATCTGTATGCCAGAGAGATTCACTCTCAATTCCCTACACTTTTCTCAGAAGTAAAATACTGCTTTCTACTCATTGCAAAGTTTATATTGTGAACATGTTTTCATACCTCTCTTTAATAGCAGATGACCTCTGCTTCATGGCAAATGTGTAATCCAGAGTGTGGGTAGCAATGACATTCATCTTGTGCTCTCTGTGAGCACAGATGTGAGCACAGGTCTGGAATGCAGACAGAAACTCTGTCCCTCCCATAGTGGTTAATGACTTCCTGCCTCACTCACTTTCATGCAGAATATAAATCAGAGAAAGATGTCTGGGATTATCTGGGTTCATCCTTAGTTTTAGCACCCAAGGCTCTGGATTGGACTTTCTCAACTCTTCTGAACCTCCCTCCATGGTAGACAACCTCTCTGTACTTCATGTTGAATCCAAAGTGATGAAAGTGTTTCCTGGCCTTTTTAAATGACCAAAATCTCTGTCTTGTACTTACATAGAGTGCAGAATGTGTAAGAATTTCCCTTGTTTCTGTTTCATCCTTAACTTTATGCAAGTCTTTCTGTCTGCACCACAAAGAGATCTTTTTCACATCTTCAGCTTTGCTCAGAATTCTGGTCATGAGAGCTCATTCCCATCCATGTTTGGTCTTTCATTTCAGTAGGTTATTTTGCAGTCTCAGCTTTCTGATGGGACTGACAAAAATTTAGATTTTCTGGAATATATCACTTGCTCTTATGATGGGAGGTGATATTTATTGTTGTGACTTTTCATGTCCTAAGTGGCAGATTTTGATTACATATTCTAAGTTTCCTGCTTCTACATTTATGCTTTTGTGACTGTCCTCTTTACCACTGGAATCTCTCAATGAATGTATTTGTATAATTTGAAATGAATTATCCAGTATTATTATCTGTGGTAGAATGATTTCTTCATGGACATTCTGTCTCTAAAGTAGGCAATGTAAATATAAGGGAGGAATCTAAAAGGGTAACATTAATGAGAAAGATCTTCATGTAATATACAGGCTTTTAAACTTTCCATTAATGTTGATTCCATTGATTTCTTATTCAATTAACTCTAAGAATTGATCAGAAATATATCTTTCTGATACATAGAAATACATATATATATATAGTATATACTTATATATGTGCTCAGAGAACTAAAATCTGAAAGCAAGCTAAATATCCTTTATAATAAAATATATTTTGACCACTTATAAGTTGGAATATTTTGAAACCTCTTTCTGTAGTTAGTAAGGGTCAAGTCTCAAATCCTGGAGAGAGTAAACCACATCTTGTCCTTTTGGACTTAAAGTCAATCTAAGACTCTAAATAGAGCCTGATTTTTAGTTATAAAGGAAATTATATATTATCATTTTACTTTCTTAAATTATTCAAAAGCATTATTCACAAATTTGCTTAAAGCTATTATCTGGAAATTGTTTAATTTTGGTATGCTTTATGATAAAAGGAACAATTGTACAATAGCTTATAGAATTTACTGATTTCTATTCCCTGATCATAATCTGTTGACATTGTGAATTAAATGTGAGAGTGATAAGATTCAAAGATGGTAGTAAATTTAAGGCAATTGAGTGAAAATAATTCTATTCTATTAATATTCTATTAGAGTTAAAGTACGCTGCATCAAAATGTTAGCAATATACATTTTTTACTTTTATATCCCCCTTTGTAAATTAATCTTGGTAGTACTATCCATAACCACCTTTATGACATAGAGTATGTATTCATTGATTTTGGACATCCCAATGAGTATGAAGGCTGATAGAAATTAAGATGAAGCTCATGGTTAGTTTGTTTAGAAAGCATTCTAAAATGTATTACTGGTGCACACTTACAAACACAGACAAAATTGTGCATAGATATTTCAATCTGTTTCTAAATTCCTAAGGTGCAGATAATAAATATAATTTAGTGAATTCCCTCAGGAATTTTAGTATTTGCTCAAGACAAAGAAACTATCCTTGTATAATGCATATTTTCTTCAGTGATGATCAGGCCCTGATTAATTTTCCAAATTGATACAACTCTGTCATTGCATGGCCAATTAGGAACTTGACATGGAGAGTAAAGATTCAGGTTATATTTGTATCTAGAGCTCTGTTGGTATTCAGACACTTCTCAGCAGTGACTTTTATGATGATGAGACTGTTTTCAAAATCAATATGAAAGACTCCATCTGAGATGCATTTTCAGATTAAATATCAACTATATATGATAGGAAAATAATTTGTAGTGTATGATAGAAAAACAATATGTGATAATCACAAAGCTAAGATAAACTAGATTTATTTATTCTCTTATTTCAGGTGACAGTATGTTGAAAAAAAATCTCACAATCTTACTCGATCTTACTAACTATAGATTCCTAATCTACTTTAGTGTTCAAAACCAAATGCAACTGGGTACAGTGACATATGCCTGTAATCCCAGAGACTTGGGAGGCTGAAGCAGGAGGATCACAAGTTCAAAGCCAGTCTCAGTAATCAAGGGAGGCCTAAAGCAACTTTGTGAGACCCTTTCTCAAAATAAAGAATAAAAAAAGCAAAAGGGCTGAAGATGGAGCTCAGTGGTTAAGTGCCCCCAGGTTCAATCCGGTACCAAAAACAAATAACAAACAACAACAACAAAAAAAAAGGCAGAGATATAATTTATAGCCTAGTCTTCAACAATTCTTGTTAGTATAATAACCACTTTTCAAGTAGAGACTCAGGGTAAACACCTTAGAGCAGGTAAGAGCTTGAACCTCCTTTAGAGAGGGGAGTGAAGAAGACATTGAAACATCTGATGTTAGGGGCAATAAAATAAAGAGATATAGAGGTTTAGAAAAACTTTCCAAAATGAGGCTGACCTGAGTTTGTATTTTACTCCATCACTCACTAGCTTTGGGACTCTGGGAAAGTTATTCACTTATCCCTGTGTTTAGTTGACACATTTGTAACATGGTAAACTCCCAATATCTACTTTGTGGTGTTCTTGGGACTGTTGTTTGGATGAGATAAATCATGTAGCAAAGCACCAGATATCTAGCAAATGCTGATTAAGTATAACACAATAACTTTAACATACAAAGGATAGTCAGATGTTTTGGAATATTTTGAAGCATGATGAGCAAGGAGAACTTGTATGGGGTTCTATTAAAAGTATTTGATTCTTATTTATATTGAAAAATGATTCTTTGAATGGTTTTCATTTGGACAGAGTTACAAGATGTATAGGTAGATTTTCTCTTTAAAAGAATACAGAAAATGGAAGCATGCTGTATATTTGCTCACCTTGCCATATCTTAGGAATGAGCATAAAAATTTAGGTTATTGCTTGGCATGGTGGTGTATGACTTTAATCCCAGTGGCTTGAGAGGCATGAGGATCGAAAGTTCAAGGCCAGCCTCAGCAACTTAGCAAAGCCCTAAACAACTTAAATAAAATTTTAAAAGGACTAGGAAATATTTAAAAGGAAAAAAATTAAAAAAAAATTTAAAAGGAAAGGAAATATGGCTCAGTGGTTGAAATCCACAGTACCATAAGAAAAAAAGAAAGGAATTTAAGGCTATCTACTGTCAATTTTATTCAAGAATAGGTCTTTCTTATCTTGAATAATTCATGTTTTATAAATTTGAACTTGATTTCTTCAAGTTCAAAATCATGTCACTCCTGAATAAAATCATGAAAATATAATTTGTTCTTAGATTTTTCTTTGAAAAACCTTACTTTAACATTGTGATTGGGAATTAATACTATCCAAAATAGATTTTTCCTGATCCCGAAAAACTAAACTTTGTTAGGCTTAAGAAAATGTACAATTGAAAATTTCACTCTTCTTACTGAGGGGGATCAATAGAAAATGTTACATATTAAATCACTCCACAGGTTGCATATTGAGCATTATGAAGATTAGTTTTTGCATGTACCACGGTTGACTTAGCATGGAAAGTTTTTTTCTAGTTCTGAACTGAGTTGCTTTCCTTATTCTCTGCATTTCTCTTTATTGGTCTATTGTAAAGCAAAGAGCAAGTGAGTGAAAAAAATAATAATACATCAGCATAGCAACCCAACAGACTTCCTAATTTTTTTAGATTTGCATTCATTGTTATAGGATCAATTTTTGCTAAGTTTAAAGAACTTGGCAAGTTCAAATCTTAATCAGGGGAGAGCTGAAACCTGGATACCTAGTATTTCTTATGGTGAAAAATAGGGATGTGAAGTGGAAGATTTGACTAGACATCTAGTACATATCCTTGTATGTTTTTTAAAAGGACTTAAAAAAGAAATGACAGAACAGATGATGTTCGAGTTGTAGAGAATGGATGTCAGACAAAATCTTTCTCAGAACAAAAGCAATGGCAATAAAGGATTGATGCAAAATTCAAGTTAAAGAGAGAAAAGGTAGTCTTCAAGTAGCTTCTCCAACTTTTGTAATTTTTTTCTCTCAGCAGTTAGTGAAATAAGGCTTATGGAGACATATTTGCTAAAATGCATTTATGAAATATTGGGAATTTAATTTTCTTCTTGGATTCATTTTAAAAGCACCAACTAAGCAATCTTGATTTCACTACCTGCCAGCAATAATGCTTGGCTCATGCACAGCAAGTGGAATTCAGCTGTGAATAAATAAATGAAGAAGCAAATTGATTAGGTCAGTAAGTCTCTATGTGTCTGGAATAGCAATATGTTCACTATTATTGCTTACCAGTCCGAACAATGCATGTGAACATCAGCCCACGCCAGTAACTACTCTCAGTTCAACTTCACTGAAGCAGAACGCACATGTGAAATGAATTTATTCAAGTGTCTCTACTTTCCCCTTTCTTAAATAGAATAAATGCTTTCATCGCTGCACTTTTCATCCATAGATCCCAGGGTAACTTACAGGCATTAATGTTTTTCTTTACTGCAGAATAAAACCCCAAGGCAAAAGGTCAAAATTATTAACCTCATTTTGGAGGTGAAGAAATGAACATAGAGAAGGTTAAATGACTTGATCTACAGCAAATGAGAGGAAAAAAAAGAAAGAAATAGAAAAAGAACTGTGACTTGAAAACAGAATCTGTAATCTTCATAAGAGTAAGGAAAAAAACCATAAGTATTTATGTAGAAGCCTACACATTTATGATAGTTTCATTTTGTGAAATCAAAGATCTATCCAGGTCTAAAATATTGCTCATTATTTGGAAATGTTCTTATCAAGATTGTTTGGAAGACATTTATAGATTACTCACAATAATGTGTAAAAGAAGAGGCTATAATTAAGATATGTACAAGAATTTTTAAAAAGTCTTCATTATTTCCCAGAAGAATACTCCATGTTGAAATGGGACTTATTTTCTGCATGTTATTATATTCTGCGTGATCTGGTAGAATACAAACACAGATATATAAATGAACTAAAATATTTTTAAAAAGTTCTTCCAGGATGAGTTCCATTCCATTTCATCTGAGCATATTTCTTCTGTTCCAAGGACTAGTTGTCTCACAAGCAAGCTGGGCATAGGTAATACATGACTCTAGGGCTGCACATCTTGTCTCAATCCCTTTTGCCAAAAGAGCTCAGGACACTTACAATGGGACCTGGAGAATTTATCCTGCATATGATAGAACAGGAATGACTGGACTCTAAATCTGTTTGCTGGTGGTCAGTCAGCAGTGATTGGATATTGGAACATATAGATTCCTTATTAGGCCCATTTCTGAACCCTTAACTGACTAATCCCAGTGTTCACAAGAAAATAGACAGGCTGGAAGAAAATGTTGTTTAAGTGTTGATTTGGCCAACATTTCTAGATTCTAGGACGATATGAATTTCTGGCTCATGTGAAAGAATTTCTTTATAACCTAAATTGGACTGGAATCACATTCCTGGTATAGAGAGTGGCAACTACTCAGGTGCTCAATTCATGTGTCCAAGGCAAGTCAAATTCTCCCTTTTCCAAGGCCAAGGATTCTCAGAGAAGTTCTAAACTGGGAAGTGGAGTGAGAGCTCCAGTGCTCCATTACTTCTTTTTTTTTTTTTTTTTTTAA
>PVKS010005838.1:0-82419 GCA_004027875.1 Aplodontia rufa
GAAAATGATTTTCAACACATTTCAGGCAGGCAAATATATGAAATACATTCTTTCATGTAACGTGCTGTTTTCTTTTGTTCTTCACATGTAATTCACAATCAGACTAACTTTATGAGGACTTTGATTAAACCATCCTTGCCCCTTTTTTGTTGTCACCCTCAACTGGCCTGGGTTCCTTTTTGCTATAAGCCTTAACTGTTTCTCTCTCCTATTCCCACATTTTTAAAACTTGGCATGGACTACTTTAAGCAACCAATAACAGTGCTAACCTTAACAGATAGGCACGTGTACCTGTCTCTGGATGTCTTATGAGCAAATGCTTCACCTCCAAGTTAATTTTCACATGTAAGTGAAGCAAAGGGTCTTTACATTTTCCTTGGCAACAAGAAACCATTTGGTGTGAAGTCTCCACACACTTGATCCATGAATTTTACATCAGAATTTGCATTTGAATTCTTTTCTCTTTCTAGCTTTGATTAGCCTTAGAAAATGCAGTGATAAAAGCTCCTAAACATAAATGGCATATACTGTGACTTAATGATTTGGTTATTATCCATAACTTCCACAGTTTGCTGTTTATCCTCTCACTGAGATGTTTTGGGTACCCTTCATACTGCAACTTACGGGATCAGCCCTCAGTGCTTTCTCCACTCCATCGTAAGGGAGAGGCAGACACTGAAAGTGAAGTACTACTGCAGTGCCTTTATAGGAGCGGCTTAGACAGGAACCCTAGTGTGAGATACTAGTGTGTGTAGTTGGAGAAAACCCCTGGTGATTCCATGACCCTCTAGAAAGGTCCTCCTCCCACCTGGCCCACCCTGTTGAGAATACAGGTTCTAGATTCTTTTAATATTTTGTATGTTCCCTGTGTAAACAGATTGATGGGCTGGATAGTCATGGTGGATGTGTGTTTTTAATCTAAATCTTCCATAGAGGGATAGATCCCATAAAAAAAAACTTTAAGGAAGCAAAGTACTATTGTCTTTTGTCCCTGGATGGTATTTAATGCACAATGTACTATTTTGTGTGCTTCTCTAATAATGAAAGATAGTGTTATGATTACTGCCCAAGAATTTCTCTGTAACCAGAAAACTCTTATCAAGCTAAGGTTGTACTATGGTTTAAGACACTAGCCAATGATTAAGGGAACTTTGCAGCCCTCCCTTTTGCAAGTAGGTTACTGCAAGAATTTCACCAAAGCCCCAGATAATTTGGTGGTTCAGGGCAGACTGACAATATCCACTTCTGCCTCATATCATATCCTGAAGCAGACAATCCGATGCATCCCTCAGATTTGTCCTGGCAGTCTTGTTTGACTATTTGATCTCTCTACCATCACACTTCCCTGTTTCCTCCATTATAATATAAATGTCTTAATGGCGACCATGTCTTATTCAACTTTGTATTTTCCTATCTGGCACATAGCAGATGTCCGTAGATGTTTGTTGGATAAACAGATAAATGAACAGTAGAACCAGAAGTAAAGGACAGAAGCTCCTGGAGCTTTCATGTCATACAGTGAAGAAATAGACATATGTCCCAGCATTGTCAGGGTCGTGCTGAGTCACTCCTGCTGATTCGGCTGAAGTTACATGCCCATTCCTGATCAATCTCTGGGTCTGGAGAAGCGAAGTCAGCTTTTTCAGAACTATATGAATTACCAAAAAAGAAATTCAAGGCTGTTGGAAAGGAAGAAGGGAAATGTGGAAGCTGGGGAAGCAACTGATATGTGTCCAATATCATTGCACCTACATCTGTGGCTTTGATTATTTAAATTGTCCTGGTTAAAAGATACCTCAAAAATAAATTTTGTCTAGTTATATCACATATAACATTTAAAAGTAGTTAAATTTTAAACTGTCAAAAAAGTCGATCTAAACATCTTGAAAACAACCCAGGTAAATTAAATATTGATAACAACTTAAGGAAAATTTGCACATTAAAAATTTAAAGCTATTTATTTTATTTTTAAAAATTTTCCACATATTTTGTTGATGCATTATAGTTGTACATTATGATATAAATGTACATTATAATTAAATTGATGAGATTTGTTGTTACCTAGTCATACATGCAAAAAGATAAATTTTTGTAAGGGTTTATAAATACCCATGAGACAGAGTTGAGATAAAAATGAATCATTGGTATTGTCACTGTGGTAGTATTCCCATTGGTGACTGGGACTTTATGCCCAGCACTGTGGTGTCTGGCATCTTTTCTGAAAGACTAGCCTTGAGTTGAATTCAGTCTCTCCCTGGAGTTTTGTTCCAGTTATCAGAAAGATTCTTAGGAACTAGAGTGACCAGTCTACCCATGTTCTCATTGAACTTGGGGAAACATTGTACATGGAAATTTTTGGAGAAATTGTGAAATCCACCAATTATTGGAGACTTCCAGAAATAAACATTATTCTAAAGTGGTTTGGTTTGGAGAAATCCCTAGACTGCTGACTTGTGTTAGCAATTAATGAATTGGATGATACTAGGCACTTACCAGGACAGAGGTCCTTAAGTAATAACCTTCTGCAAATCTATCTTTTGCCCAGCTATTCAAAAAGGTAAGGACTATCACCCAAAGAAGACAACATTGACTTCTAGAGACATGTGGAAAGGTGAAATTGTAAGTTAGCTTATATGCAGAAAAAAAAAAAACCCACTGCTATGTGCCCTGTGGAATAAATTCAGGTACTTCCCGAAATACATGGTTACATCAAATTCTTGGTGATTGTCAACCCAGCATCCCCAGAATCAATCCACCATCCCTTACCCTTTTGCCTTCGTGAAAAAGTCCTGAATTTGTTCCAAGAACCTGTCTGACTTGAGGGACACTTTTTCTAGTAATACAGACAGATGTTGAGCAGTCTGACTTGAGGGACACGTTTTCTAGTAATACAGACAGATGTTGAGCAGTAAGCCAGTCAAAAATCCTGCACTTCTTGTCGGTTGGTTCATGATGGGCACATGTCAAAAGGACCCACAGGTCAATATGAAGGAGCTATCACTGGCCAAATTGGCAAAAATTGAGTATCAAAAAGAGTGATACAGTTTTACTGATGTTTATAAAAGTCCAGAGGGATTTTCAAAGAATGAGGGATGATTCTCAGAACGCTCTTTACAGAAGAATTCTAAAAAATGTAGAAGGAATACTAGCCGATGAGTGAGGGGTCTTCACAGCCCTTCCTTTTGCAAGTTGTGCAATGGCTAATGTAGTAAGTAGTTAGTTCAGGTGTTATCACAATCCTGGGCAGGGTTGTTGGGAAATGCACCATTTACATGTTCACAGAGTATCACCTCAATTAGTTAAAAAAGGAGAAAAGATACTTCTTATGTGCATAAATCTAATGGACACTTTAACCATGTGAACATCACCAATCATGGGACAATCTAGTGTTATTCTTCCCTTTGTAATGGGTATCATTGGAAACACTCATCATTTGTAATGTTTTTGACAAAATGTTTAAATTGAACATAATCATAAGGGAATAAGACAAATCAGGACTGTGGGACATCATATGAGATAACTAACCTGAATCTTCAAAAGTATCAATGTCATCAGAGAAATTACAGGCAGGGGACTATCGTAGATGAAATAAAACTTAAGAGACATGACAACTAAATGCAATTCATGATCTCATTGGATCCTGGATTTTAAAAAAACCTCTAAAAGACATTTTGGGGATAATTAGGAAAATTTGAACATGGACTCCTTATTTGACAATTTATCAATGCTTACTTTCTTAGGCAAGATAATGGCATTGTGGTTATATAGGAAAATGTTCTTGTTTTCAGAAGGGGCATGCTGAAGCATTGAAGGTTGAATTGTTATGCTATCTATAACTTATTTTCAACTAGCTCAAAAAATTAATAGAGAAGTAAAACAAATGTGCTAAAATATTAACAATATGTAAATCCAGGTAAGGGTTTATGAGCAGGCATAATACTGTTTTACCTTTCTGCAGGTACAGTTTTTTTCAAAGTAAAATAGAAAAAAAATGAGTACACATCCAGGGGTTGAATAAAAATAAAATAATGTAGTCATGCACATGTAACAATGTTTTGGTCAGTGATAGATTGCATGATTGTAATGGACCTAAAACATTCCTACTACTTAGTGAATGCCTGCTATTTCCAGCAATAAGTATTCCGGGGAATGGGAATTGCTGAATTCATGTACTTCTCCAAATACATATTTACATCAAATTATTGGTGAGCTGTTGTGGTGAACCTGGCTTCCACCCACTATCCTTTGGCCATTGTATAGTGCAACACATTCCTTGCAAGTTTGCGGTGATTCTGGTCTAACAAACACACCACACTGTACATACAGTTATGTATAGTACATAACATTTGAGAATGATAATAAATGTCTGTTACTGGTGTAGGTATTTATTATATTATTGTCATTTTGGAGTTCACTTGTCCTTATAAATAAGTTTCTTGTAAAATGGTAAGCCCTAGTACACCTGCAGGAGCCTGCTACATCTTGTACCATGACCTTGATTGCATCTAGAGACCACATTGAGTGAGCTATGCCATCTAAGTTTGTGTACATATATTCTATAATGTTCGCCCAACAATGAAAGCAGCTCGCTAAGTGTGGTGGCACATGCCTGTAATCCCAGTGACTCAGGAGGCTGAGGCAGGGGAATTGCAAGTTTGAGCCAACCTGGGCAATTTACTGAGACCCTGTCTCAAAATAAAAAGGGCTGGGGATGTAACTCAGTGGTAGAGTGCTTGCCTAGCATTTGTGAGTCTTTAGGTTCAGTCTCCAGGATCATAGGCCTACTGATTTTTAGATTTTTACCGTGCTTGTGTAAGATCAGTGAACTTGTGGTGTATGTCATTGTTGCTATTGGAATGCGGTGGCTTGCAGAATCATTTCAGTTCTATTAGAAGGCTTTGGATGCTGCTGCTGGAAGGGTTAGAAGTGATCGAAGAGTAGCTGGAGCGGTGGCTCGGCAGTTACAGCGCTTGCCTGGCATGTGCAAGTACACGGGTTCAAACCCCAGCATCTACATACACAACTAAGTGTCAGAGCAATGAAAGCCGTGTGAAAAACTCAATAAAGAATGATTCTCTCTGTCTCTCTCTCACTCTACTTCTCTCTTAAAAAAAATACATAGAAAATAAAAGGAACTCTGCCTTCACACTTGAAAAAAAAAGTGATCAAAGAATTTGGACTAAATGCTCATTTCTTGGCCTCTGCCCTCTGAGAAGTCTGGGGCTTCTATGTGGCAGGGAGCCACATAGTTGAAGCACTGCATGGTATGAAATTCAGACTCCTGTACATTATCAGTTCTCCGACAGCCTTTCTCTGCACCCTTTCTCCTCCCCAACCCTGCCCTCCGGCTGCAAGTTCTCAGGAACACTTAAGATGAGGGAAACCAGACTCTGGCACCCTCCCAGCTTCTGCTTCCTGTAGGGGACAACTCTGCTGATGATGCACCACACCTACCTCTTTAGCATGTGTGTGTGTGTGCGCGCATGTGCTTGTGTGCATGCATGTATCCGTATGCCCACTTGCAGGCTATTAAATCTATACATGAAGACAGTTTTACTTTTTTATTTTCAGTAGACCTACTATTTCCTTCCCTGATTGCACTGGCTAGAATTTCTAGTACAAAGCAAACAGAAGTGGTGAGACATGACAGCCTGGCCTTATTCCCAGTCTTGGCTGAGGGGATGGGGTTAGGGGGATTCAGTCTTATATCCTTCTGTATTTCTAGTTTCCTAGGAGGTTTTTTGTTTAATTTAATTTTGTTGTTTTCTTTTAGATCATGTACTGATTTGGGGTTTTTTCAATCAATGTTTTTTCTGGGTCTGTTGAGATGATCATACTTTTTTGTACTTTATGGTGAATTATATTAAATAATATTCATATGTTAAACCAACCTTGCATTCCTGGTACAAATTCTATTTGATAATAATGTAGACTCCCTTTATATGTTGCTGGATTTTCCTTGCTATTATTTTTCTGAAGATTTTCGCATCTATCATCATGAGGAACATTGCTCTGCATCTTTCATTTGATGTCTTTGGTTTTGGTGTTAGGTTAATACAAGTCAAAGGAATGACTTGAGAAATATTTCTTCCACTTCTACTTTATGGGAGAGTTTAAGGTATTATTATTTATGTAGTTTATAGAATCTTCCATGGGAAAATAATGGGATTTGCACTGTGAGAATATTTTAAATTATAGATTCAAGATCTTTGCTTGGTATAGATCTATTTAGATTTTCTCTCTTTTGTTGAATCAGCTTTGCAGTTTCTATCTTATTTTTTTGGTGTGGAATTTAAATCAAATTGATTATAGTTAATCCTGATTTTTAAAATTTATTTTTATTAGTGCATTATAGTTATACATAATAATGGGATTTATTGTGACATATTCCTAGATGCACACAATACAGCAATACAGTTTGTTCAATATCCAATTTTTATCTTTCTGTGAATCTGTCCATTTTGTCTAAGTTATCTAGTTTGCTAGCATAAATTTCTTCATAGTATTCCCTTATACACTTTTAATTTCTATAAAGTCAGTAGTGACATCCTCTTTTTCATTCTTGTTTTTGGTAATTTGTGTCTTCTCAAGTTTTTTTCATCACCAGTCTATGTGAAGTTTTGCCAATATTTCTTTCAAAAAATCAACTTTTAGTTTATTTTTTTCTATTGTTCTTCTGTTTCTCATCTCATTGGTTTCCTCTCTCATCTTTATTATTTCCTTTCTGACTGGTTTGGGTCCAGTTTTCTTTTTCTCTAGTTTTCTAAGGATAGAAGTTTAGATTATAGATTTGAGATTATTATTCTTTTCAGTTAAAGGTGTGTTTATATCTACTACTTTATCTGTATTCCATGCATTTTGGTATATTGAAAGTATTTCCCTTGAAATCTTCTTCAGACTGAATAATCTCTTTTGGCTTATCCTCAAATTCATTGACTCTTCCTCTGCCATGTCAGATCTTCTATTGAGCCTGCTAATGAATTTTTCATTTCAGATATTGTATTTTCAACTCCAGAATTTCTATTTGGTTCTTTGTACTGATTTCTTTCTCTTATCAGTATTCTCTAATCTATGAGATGCCACTGTCATCTTTTTCTTTAACTCTTTAGACATTTCCTTTAGTTCTTTGAACATACTTCCTTGTTCACTACCTCCAGCACCTGGGCCCCCTCAGAGATGGTCTCTATTGACTACTTTTTTCTCCCTGTGTATGGATCATACTCACTGTTTCTTTGTATGTCTTATAACTTTTTATTTAAATCTGAACATTTTAAAATATATATTGTAACAACTTTAGATGCTAACACTTTTTTTTTAAAGAGAGAAGGACAGAGAGAGTGAGAGAGACAGAATCAATCTTTATTTAGTTTTTCACATGGCTTTCCTTGCTCTGACACTTAGTTGTGTGTGTGGGTGCTGAGGTTTGAACCCATGTACTTGTGCATGCTACGTAACCACCGAGCCACCGAGCCACCGCTCCAGCCCTATGCTAAAACCCTTTGACCATAGGTTGTGGTTGTTATTATTTTGCTTATTTGTTTTATGACTTGCCTAGATTGACAGTGGAGTCTGGCTTCCTCACAGTGTGCAACAATTGCTGTTTCTGCTCAGTTATTATTGTTATTCTTGTTTTTATTGTTGTTGCTTTAAGCCTGATGTCCTAGGGGTTAGCTCCAGGTCAGTGGAGTGGTCAGTCAGTAACTGATTAGAAGTTGTGCTTAAGTAGCTTGATATAATAAAGCCTCTACCCTTTACAAATGTGTTCAAGTTGAAGATCATATGACATATGCAGACAATTTATTTACACCTCTGCCCTTGCCCTGACTGTCTGTGTCACAAATCCTTAAAGCTCATGGTCTCTCCTGAGCATGTGCATGCTGTCCTCCACACTCCCAGGGACAGTCAGGAGCTTAGTGAGGACTACCATGGCTGAGTCAGTCCCCCAGATGGTGCTGTTAAAGTTGTTGTGTTGCCTGTCCCAACCAACGTTGCAGCCTCAGGCTAGCTAGCTGCAATGCTGGCTTCCCTGGTTGTTTGCCATTGTGACCCCTATTGTTTTTGAAAAGCCCCTGGGCTACATACAGCTATTTTTCAAGGTCTATTCCAGATTAAATCCTCCTCCTGTGGAAGCCACCTCTCTCTACCTACTCTGCCCTGGAAGAACTGCCACTCTGGAGAGCTGGGGAAAAGGGGTAGCTGGGAGCAGCTCCATGATAAAGCACCACAGACCCCCTCTCTTAGTGAAGTTCAATAGTTTTCTTGAAGGACTTCTTCTCAATTTGTTGAATGATTTGGTCAGTTGACAGAGTCCTGAAACGGTTGTTCCTGAAACTTTTATCCAGTTTATCATTGCTTTGCAGGGGAAGGGATTTGCCATCGTCACCATCTTTCTTTCTTTTCCTTTTTTTTGGGGGGGTTGGGTGGGGAGCGGAAAAGGGAGGTGTCAAAGCCAGTGCTATACTACTGAGCTACATCCCTAGACTTTTCTAATTTTTTTTTTGAGAGAAGGTCTTGCTAAGTTGCTGAGGCTGGCCTTGAATTTGTGATTCTCCTGCCTCCCCCTCCTGAGTCGCTGGATGCACCACTTAGCCAGGTTGCCTTTCCTTTAAAAAAAAAAATAGTTTTTACAGGGATACAATACACATCCCAAACTTTTCCTAGTTAATGTTGTTTGCACTTTATGCAAAATGTAGAACCTTCTTCATGGGAAATGCTTATGGTAAACACCCCCTCCACCTCCAGGTTTTTGTGCTGTAGTTATCATATATCCACCAACATCTACAAACATATTTCAGAGTTTGGATTGAATAATGATTCAGCCTGTTTTCATTCAAAAAACAGAAACTTCTTTTAAGGCAGGAAGAAAATGATAACAAAAGCTCTTTACATGTGTTTAGCATCTGTGAATAGCACAAGTCTTTTCTTATAGTTTAAAATTCTTGAAACAAGAAAGTCTTTATGTTTGAGAGACTAATCTAGAATAATGGCTCTACTTATCTAACTATAAAATGTGCAGAGGGTTAGTTGGACAACGGTATTGTGTGTCAACTGAGTGATCCATGTATGCTTGTAATACCTTTGCCCCTGTGCCTGCACACAAAAATGAATTTGCAAACATTTTACATAGGGAGAGAGAACCGAAGTCCATCAGTGTTTTACAGCTGTATTACCGCTAGTCACTAATAACTCTTACAAGCTTCAGAAAGTGTAAAATTTTGCATTCCTGACTGTTCTAGTCCATAGCATTATATTTGGTGAAATTTTTTAGGTTGTGGTTCTTGTTTAGTTGTTTTTATTCCTTGGAGGATAGAGAATTTATCTTTCAATGCTTTTAGATTACATTTTTTCTTTGCCCTAAAATTATCTCAATGAGATTTGCTGTTAATTTTATGAAATGTATATATGCGTGTTAATATTATGCTGTGTATATACTATTTTATGCTATATGCCTGGTTTTACCACATTTATCTATTTTGGGAAGTTAATTTTTAGCAACCAGAGAACATGTTTATCAAACCTGCCAAGAATAGGCACTTAAAATTTAATAGGGTAATTCATATGTAGTAAAAGTTCAAGGAAGAGTTTAATTTATATGATACTTATATTTGTAAACTTTCATTTTTTATTTTTTATTAACGAGTTGAAAAATGAAAACAAAATAAACAATGTGATATGCATTTGTTCTGAAACCAGAATTACGCCCACCCCAGTTTCTTGATTCTTCTATATTTTAGTCCTACAAGTGATGTAAATGCTTAGATTATGAATTTTCCAAAATTAAATGATTGCATAAGTATTATTTGATTCTCAGGGGGGTAAAGAGTATGCTGCGTTGTTGATTGTATCCCTAGATCCCTCCCTATCCTCCCTCCCTCTCACTCCCTCCCTCCTGTTACACTTCCCTCTGCCCCAACATATCTATGGTTGCCCTAGATTATGTGTTGCTATATCTTTGGAGGGTCAAATACATGAGTTTGAAAACCTTTCACCCAAGCCTGGATTTTTCTCAGCCTCCACAAATGAAGGAAAACATTCAACCCTTGAGTCTCTGGGTTTGGCTAACTTTGCTCACCATGATTTCTTCCATTGCCATCTGTTTACCTTCAAAGGCTGCAATATTGTTGTTTCTAATTGTTGAGTAGAATTCCATTGTGTGTATGTATATGTGTGTGTACACACTGTGTTATATATTTATATAGATAGATAGATATTTTTGAATCATTTATCCAGTGAGGGGCATCTGGGTTGATTCCATAATTTAGCTATTGTAAATTGAGCTGCTATGAATATAGATTTTGCTGTGTTGCAGTACTGTGCTGATTCTAACTCCTCTGGGAAAAAAAAAACCCCCCAGAAGAGGAATAGCTGGATCATATGGTGGATCCATCTCTAATTTTTTGAGGATTCTCCACACTGTTTTCCAGAGTGGCTGTACCAGTCTGCAGTTCCAACAACAGTGTGCTAGTGTTCCTATCTCCCCACAACCCCTCCAGCATCTGTTATTATTTATATTCTTCATTTTTGCTATTCAGACTGGAGTGAGGTGAAATCTTAAGGTAGTTTTCATTTGTATTTCCCTGATTACTAGTGATTTAGAGCTCTTTCTCATGTATTCATTGGTTTGCTCGATTTCCTTTGTTGAGAAGTTTCTGTTTAACTCTTTGGCCCATTTATTGATTGGATTGTTTGTGTTTTTGGTATTAAGTGTTTTGAGTTCTTTTTAAATTAGTCCTCTTTTGGAGGAATCACAGACAATGATTATCTTCCACTCTGTAGGTTGTCCCTTGACAATTTAAACTAATTCCTTGGCTTTGCAGAAGCTTTTTAGTTTAATGGCATCCCACTCATTGATTTTTTTACTTTAATTATTTCACTATGGGAGTCTTGTTGAGAAAGTCTTTGCCTACTTGCAAATTCTGGAGTGTTTGTCCTCATTTTTTTTAGCAGTTTTATGGTAGCTGTTTTAATTCCTAGTTACTTGATCCATTTTGATTTGAGTTTTGTGCAAATTGAGAGATAAGGATCTCATTCCAACTTCCTGCAAATGACTGTCCAGTTTGTCCAGCACTATTTGTTGAATAGGCTGCCTTTCCTCCATCTGATCTTTGTCAAAGATCAGATGTTTGAAAATTTGTGTGTTTGTCTCAATGTCTTCTATTCTATTCCATTGGTCTTCATTCCTATTTTGATACCAGTACCATGCTGTTTTTGTTACTACAGCTCTATAGTATACTTTTAGATCTGGTATTGTAGATCCACCTGTTTCATCTTTCTTGCTTAGTAATGTTTTGGCTATTTTGGGTTTCTTGTTCCAAATGAGAATTGCTTTTTCTATATCTGTAAAGAATGACATTGGAGGGGCTGGAGCAGTGGCTTAGTGGTTTTGGTGCTTGTCTGGCAAGCACGAGGACCCGGGATCAAACCCCAGCACCACGTACACAACTAAGTTGGAGCAATTAAGGCCATGTGAAAAACTAAATAAAGTGATTAAAAAAAAAAAAGAATGACATTGGAATCTTGATGGGGATTGCTTTGAATCTGTATAGTGCTTTTTGCAGAATGGCCATTGTAATTATATTAATTCTTCCTAACCAAGAGCATGGAACATCTTTCTGCTTTCTCAGGTCTTCTTCAATTTCTTACTTCAATGTTCAATAATTTTCATTGTAGATGTTGTAAACTTTCCTTAAATAAACTTAAGTACATGCAGACACACATAGTCCTAATTGTTATGCTATTTCCATCATTCCCACAAAATAACACAATAGAGGCATGTAAATAAACTGAAAATATTCAACACCAAATGCCTTCTCACATCTCCATAATCCCTCCTAACTGGCATCCTTCCATTTCAGCCCATTATTTTCCCTGGCTGAGTAAGAATTCTCACTCTCTGACAGGGGCCTCATATCCAGAATCTACAAAATCCTCAACACAGACTAGGTAAGTGCTGTACCACTGAGCTATATCCTTAGCCCACAACCTGCTTTTAACAGAATATTTGCTTTAGACAGCTTAACAGTAGCTGATTTTACCAAGAATATCTGCCTTAAATAGGCTACTTTTAGAGTATAGACCACTGCAATCATTTTGGAAAGTAATAACAATGGTATCAAGAATCTTATAACTTTTTGTACATTTTAGCACTTCAAGGAATGTGTCCTAAGAAAATAAAATTAGAAAAAGAAAAAAGTCTTTATGTGCCAACATATTTATAATAGGATCATTTTAAGATTAATGTTAAAAAATAATGGACAAATAAATACATTATATGTATGAAAGAACACTGTATAACTTTTAAAAATGTGGTTGGCCAAATTAGTATCAACAAAAGTATCTTAGTGATTTAGTGGCAGACCTTGTGTGTGTGTGTGTGTGTTAAAATAGTTCAGTCTTTTCTGTGCAAGTGTGAAGAATGATATAACTACTTGGTCACTGACTTGAGTCCTCAGGATTTCTATTCATGTTGTCCCATTAAGGAAGCCTGGATTTCTAGGGTAGACTGGATTTCTAGGGAGCCAAGGATAAGCTGTGAATAAGAGAAGGAAGGGTGAGTGTCGCCTACTGTCCTTACCTCATGGCCAGAATGCTTACTGGGGCAGGAAGCACTGACTCAGCCCTTCCCCAGGAAAGGCAGAAATCCTGGATATGGGCTCTTCAGGTTAGGCTGATGGGGAGGTCAGGGACTCTTGGTGGCCTTTTTACACCAAGGAATTACAGAGAGGGTACATCAGGCCATGTGCACACAGGTGCTGGGACAGCTGTTGGGCATGTTTGTGTCCTATTAAAGTAGATGCAGTTTGATTAGTGGGGGAATAAACTGGCATGGTACTGAACTTTAACTTTGTTTAAAATTCCTATCTGGGCACATCCACCTTAGATTTCAACCAAGTTAAAGGGTAGCAAGGAACAGTGATGACAAACAGGATCAGATAATTTCATCAAAGAGGGAAAGGGAATATTCCAAGAAACAGAACTGAAACTTAAGTAATAGAAGAAAATGAAATGAAACTGAAACTTATCAACACATTCAAAAGAAAAAAAAGCTCTGACCTTTAGAGTCTCAGCAGGTAACTACATATGAACTGGTATTAGCAAAAGTAAAACAAATGTCATGTTTATCTGAGTGACATTTGTAGTGGAAAACAAACTTGCAAACAACTGTGTGACTCTGCTGAAGTCAGTTAACCCCTCTGAGTCTCACCTGTGAAAATAGGGGTAAGAGTATTCATGAGCCTTGCTGAAATCAAGACCTCGGGGTGTGAGGGGACCTTGGGGACCATCAGGTCCCGCTGCCTCCACTATGCAGAGCCTCAGTCCTGTCACACTTCCTCCTGTTGGTGCTGTAGAGCTTTGTGGCGGCCACAGCTTCCAGAAAGCCCATTGCAAGCTCAGGCAAACTGAGTCCCAAGCAACAAGAGGGAAAGGCTGGGAGGATGCTCAAGTGCCCTGGCTTCAGAACATGGCCCCAGAAGGACAGATCAGTGCCCCCAGGCAGCTCCACACAAGCAGTCATCATGAGCAAGTCTGCAATATAAACCAGAGATGGGGCCAGTAACAGGAGACAGGGCCGGATTCCATGGGGCATGCGACCTGTGAACTCAAGACTACCACTGCTGTCTTGAAATTCTTAATTATTTTTTTTAAGGAGAGAGCAAAAGAGAATTTTATTTTTTCAGTTGGCCTTTGTTTCTCCAACACTTAGTTGCGTATGTGGTGCTGGGATTCAAACCTGGGTCCTTTTACTAGCCAGGCAAGTGCTCCAACTTCTCAGCCACTGCTCCAGCCCTCTTAATGATTTATTTATTTTATTTTATTTTTTATTAGTGCATTATAGTTGTACATAATGATGGGATTTGTTTTCACATATTCCTAGTTACACACAATACAGCAATATATTTTGGTCAAAATCCCCACACCCCTGCACCATTCTACCTCCCTCCTCCCATCCCCTGATCCCTTGCCTCTCTTCTGGGTCCTATATTTTTCCAAAATAACAACAACAAAAATCCAAGTACAGTATCATAATTCTTATAACTATGAAGAACATTTTTTATATATATGACTATAGTATACACAGTGACATATTTAAAAATGCTTGGAATGTACTTTGTTTTATCTTGATTCCAACATTTCCCTTTCTCCTCCCTTCCTATTTTCCCTTGTTATTCTTTGATATGTATTGACAATAGGATTAAGCATTTAGGTTTTTGTACAGGCATGCAGTATAGCTTATTCAAATATCTTATGCAGTATCTTGCACTGTGTCTCATAAATATTAACAAATTGCATTTTTGTCTATTGTTCTAATCCGTGAGTTTATCTACCTTTACCCCAAGTCTGAGTTTAGCTCCAGCCACCACAAATGAGGGAAAACATTTGGCCCTTGACTCTCTGGTTTTGGCTAACTTTGCTCAGCATGATTTCTTCCATTGCCATCCATTTACCTTCAATGTATGCAATATCATTGTTTCTAATAGCTGAGTAGAACTCCATTGTATGCGTATGTATGTATGTGTACACATACATATACATACGTACCAGAGCTTTTGGATCCATTCAGCCAGTGAGGGGCATCAGGGTTGGTTCTATAATTTAGCTATTGTAAATTGAGCTGCTACGAATATAGATTTTTCTGTGTTGCTGTAATGTGCTGATTCTAACTCCTCTGGGAAAGTATCCAGAAGAAGGACAGCCAGATCATATGGTGGATCCAACCCTAAGTTTTTAAGAAGTCTCCACACTGCTTTCCAGAGTAGCTGTACCAGTTCGTAATTCTACCAACAGTGTGCTAGTGTTTCTATCTCTCCACAACCTCTCCAGCATTTGTTATTAATTGTATTCTTCATCTTTGCCAGTCTGACTGGAGGTGAAATCTTAAGGTAGTTTTGATTTGCATTTCTCTGATTGCCTGTAATTTAGAACACTTTCTCATGTATTCATTGGCTTGCTCAGTTTCCTCTGTTGAAAAGTTTTTGTTTAGCTCTCTTGCCCATTTATTGATTGGATTGTTTGTGTTTTTGTTATTGAGTTTTTTGGGTTCTTTGTATATTTTGGATATTAGTCCTCTGTCAGAGCGATCATAGGCCATGATTCTTTCCCATTCAGTAGGCTGTCTCTTGACTGTTTTGACTATTTCCTTGGCTGTACAGAAACTTTTTAGTTTAATGGCATCCCACTCATTGATTTTTGACTCTAATTCTTTCATTTTAGGAGTCTAATTGAGGAAGTCATTGCCTATTCCCATATGCCTGGAGTGTTGGTACTAATTTTTCTTCTAGCAATTGTATGGTAGTTGGTTTAATTCCTAATTCCTTGATCCATTTTGATTTGAGTTTTGTGCAAGGTGAGAGATAAAGATCTCATTTTAATTTTCTGCAAGTGGCTATCCAGTTTGTCCAGCACTATTTGTTGAATAGGCTGTCTCTTCTCCATGTTATATTTTGACCCCCTTTGTCAAAGATCAGATATTTGAAGATTTGTGGGTTTGTCTCAGAGTCTTCTATTCTATTCCATTGGTATTCATTCCTATTTTGATTCCAGTACCATGCTGTTTTTGTTACTATAGCTCTATAGTATACTTTTAGATCTGGTATTACAAAACCACCTGTTTTTCATCTTTCTTGCTTAGTAATGCTCTGGCTATTCTGGGTTTCTTGTTGTTCCATATGAGTTTGAGAATTGCTTTTTCATCTATAAAGAATGACATTGGAATCGTGATGGGGATTGCATTGAATCTGTATAGTGCTTTTAGTAGAATGGACATTTTAATTATATTAATTCTGCCTCACCAAGAGCATGGAACATCTTTCCATCTTCTTAGGTCTTTCTTCAATTTCTTTCTTCAATGTTTGATAATTTTCCTTGTAAAGGTACTTTACTTGTCTTGTTAGATTAATTCCCAAGTATTTTATTCTTTTAGAGGATATTGTGAATAGGACCGATTTCCTGATTTCTTTTTCTGCCCTAATATTGTCAGTGTATAGGAAAGCTATTGATTTATGGGTATTGATCTTGTAGTCTGTTACTTTGCCAAATCTGTTTTTTAGCTCTAGCAGTTTTACAGTGGAGTTTTTTATCTTCCAGATATAGGATTATGTCATCAGCAAAAAGGGATAGTTTGACTTCCTCCCTTCCTATCTTAACCCTTTGATTTCCTTCTCTTGCCTGATTGCGCTAGCCAGGGACTTGAAGACTATATTGAATAAAAGTGGTGAGAGCAGGCAGCCTTGTCTCATTCTTGAGTTTAGTGGAAATGCTTTCAACTTTTCTCCATTTAGTGTTATACTAGCTGAGGGTTTGGCATATATGGCCTTCACAAAGTTAAGTTCCTTTGATCCCTATTTTCTCTAGAGTTTTGATCATAAAAGGGTGTTAGATTTTATCAAAGGCCTTTTCTGTGTCTATTGAGGTGATCTTAAGGTTTTTGTCCTTAATTCTGTTTATGTGATGAATAACATTTATTGATTTGTGTATGTTGATCAAGTGGAATGAAGTCCACCTGATCATGATGAATTATCTTCTTGATGTGGTTTTGAATGCGGTTCACGAGAATTTTATTAAGGATTTTTGTGTCAATGTTCATGAGGGATATTGGTCTGTGGTTTTCTTTTTTTGATGTGTCTTTATTGGGTTTTGGTATCAGAAACCAAAAAGTGTTTGGGAGAGTTCTCTCTTTTTCAATTTCTTGGAATAGCTTGATAAGAAGAAATGTTAGCTCTTCCTTAAAGGTGGGATAAAACTCAGCAGGGAATCCATCAGGTCCTGGGCTTTTCTTCTTTGGAAAACTTTTAATTGCTGTATGGATTTTGGTGCCTGATATTGGGCTGTTTAGGATTTCAGTTTCATCCTGTGTCAATTTGGGGATGTTGTATGTGTCTACAAGTTTGTCCATGTCCTCCAGATTATCAGATTTGGAGGAGTAGAGTTTTTCAAAATATGTTCTGATAATCGGTTTGATTTCAGTGTGGTCAGTAGTGATCACCCCCTTTTCATTGGTGATTTTGTTGATTTGCTTTGATTCTCTCCTTCTTTTAGTTAAATAAGCTAGGGGTCTATCAATTTTATTTTTTCAAAGAACCAGCTCTTTCTGTCATTGATTCTTTTTATTGTTTCTTTGTTCTCAATTTCATTGATTTTTGGCTTTGATCTTAATTATTTCCTGTCTTCTGCTGGGTTTGGGATTAAATTGTTCCTCCTTTTGGAGAGATTTGAGGTGGAGCATAAGCTTATTTGTTTGGGATCTCTCCTGATTTTTTATGTAGACACTCAGTGCTATCAATTTTTCCCTTAAGAATGCTTTCATGGTGTCCCAGAGGTTTCAATATGCTGTGTCTTCATTATCATTATCTTCCAAGAATTCCTTAATTTCTGTTCTTATGTCTTCTTGGATCCATTCTTAATTTAATAGGATTTTATTCAATCCCATTTATATGTGTGTTTTCTGTGATGATTTTTGCTATTAATTGCTAGGGTCATGGCATCATGGTCTGATAGGATACACGGAATAATTTCTTCTTTTTATATTTGCTGAAATTTCCTTTGTGAACTAGAATATGATCTATTTTGGAGAAGGATCCATGTGCTGCTGAGAAGAAGGTATATACTCTGCCAATTTGGGGTGGAATATTCTATAGATGTCTATTTTTTTTTTTTTAAAGAGAGAGGGACAGTGAGAGAGACAGAGAAAGAGAGAAACAACTTTTATTTAGTTTTTCACATGGCCTTAGTTACTCCAACACTCAGTTGTGTACGTGGTGCTGGGGTTTGAACCCGGGTCCTCGTGCTTGCCAGGCAAGCACCGAAACCGCTGAGCCACCGCTCCAGTCCCTATAGATGTCTATTAAGTCAATTTGATTCATTGTGTTGTTTAGACTGGAGATCTCTTTACTGTTTTTTTTGCTTTGATGCTCTGTCTATTGGTGATAGAGGCATATTAAAATCTCCCAATACTATTGTGTTGAGGTCCACAAGTGGTTTTGTCTTGGAGTAATGTCTTGGAGTAATTTTTCCACATAGTTGGGGTCGTTGGTGTTTGGAGAGTATATATTTACTATGGTTATATCTTCCTGTTGTACTGTTCCCTTTACTGGGATGTAGTGGCCTTCTTTATTTCTTCTGATTAATTTATGCTTGAAGTCCACTTTGTCAGATATAAGAATTGCAACTCCAGCTTGCTTTCTTGGGCCATATGCCTGATAGATTTTTTTCCATCCTTCCACTCTCCATCTGTGGATGTCATTGGCTATACGGTGGGTTTCCTGTAAGCAGCATATTATTGGGTTTTGTTTTTTGATCCAATCTGCTAGTCTATGTATTTTAATTGGTGCATTGAGACCATTCACATTCAGTGTTAGAATAGTTATATGGTTGTGGATCACTGTCATTATTTTATTAGAAAGTTCTGTGCTGTCGTGCTTGTCTATTGATAGTATATACCTTTATTGAATTTCCTCTGTCTGTGGGTGTTGAGGAATGTTTGCTTGTTTTTCTATCTGGAGTTTATATTTAAGGATTCTTTGTAATGCTATTTTTCTGTTTAGGAATGCTGCAACTTTGATCTTATCATGAAAAGTTTTTATTTCCCCAACAGTTTTGAAGCTGAGTTTTGCTGGGTATAGTATTCTTGACTGCATGTTGTATTCATTTAGATGTTGAAAGATACCCTTCCATGATCTTCTTAGTTCCAGAGTCTGAGCTGAAAAATCAGATGTGATTCTTATTGTTTTGCCTCTGAATGTGATTTGGCATTTCTCCTTGCAGCCTTTAATACTTTTTCTTGGATTTCCCTGTTGTACATTTTGAATATGATGTGTCTTGGTGAGCTTCTCATTTGATTAGGCCTATTGAGTGTCCTATAAACTTCCTGGATGAGCATCTCTGACTCTATATTTATATGGGAAAATTTTTCTTTTACTATTTCATACAGAATGTTCCTTATCCCATTTGTTTGTGTTTTGATTTCTTCTTGTATACCAATTACTCTTAAATTGTTTCTTCTCATTTCATCCTAGACATTTTAAAAATTCTGTTCGTGTTCTGTAAGGTTTTTTCTTCTTTTTTGTCATTTGTGTTCTCGAGCTTGCTCAGTCTGTCCTCATTGTCAGAAATTCTTTCTTCAAGATCTAAGGTTCTTTTTTCTATAGAAGTTAGTCTATTCTTAAATTCTTCCATGGTTCCTCTCATGTCATTAACTGCAGATTTTAGGTCTGTTACTTCCTTTTTGAGTATGTCTATTTCTTTGATAATAGAATTTTTCATCTCTTGAGTCTTCTCACTTAGTCCCTTCATTATATTTTCTTTTAGTTCATTGTTTCTTTTAGTAATCGGATCACTGGTGATTTTTTCAAGGTTTTCATCTCAGTCCCTATCCATGGCATCCTTTTTAGGGGAGTTTTGGGTTTGAGGTGACCCTTTCCTATTTTGATTCTTCATTTTTGAAGAGCTTCTTCTAGATCTCTGAATTGAGATTTCCTGTGGGGAAGGTAGGTAGTTCTCCAGGTGGTTTTTCCTTGCAAATCAAAGGGATGGATCTGCCACCACCTCTTTAATGATCACCACTTTCCTTAAGGTGCCTTTGCCTGGGTCCTCATTCTGCTCCACCTTTTGGATCCAGGCTCAATATTGCAGATCTAGAACCTGGGTTGTCCTGGGGGCCTGCCAGGCCAGGACCAGAAGTGGCCTGGGTTAAGGGCTAGTCCAGGCCAGGATGTTCCTCTGGTTGGTCCTGGGTGTGTGCTGGTTCCCAAAGCAGAATAGGCCTGGTCCTGTCCTTCAGCTGGGCAGGGGCTGCTCCAGGCAGGAGACTACCTGGGAGTGTTCTGAGTGCCTACCAGCAGGGACCAAAAGAAAAGACCAAAGGAAGCCCAGACTGGCACACAGGGCATCAGGTAGGTGGGGGCTTTTTTGGACAGGGTCCTTCTGGTGGTGTCCTGAGTGCCTGCCAGCTGGGACCAAAAGAGGCCTAGAGCTTAAGTGGGAATTCAGGTAGGCAGGGTTGAGGGGAGCACTTGTGTTCTGGAGGTGGGTCTTACCCCTGGTGTTGTGAGAACCTGTCTCCTGTCTGCCTGGACCTAAAGAATCCCAGAGAGTACGCAGGGGTTTGGGTAGGTGGGGGATACTCCAAACATGGAGGATTCCTCTGGTAGGACCTGGGCTGCTGTGACAGGGGTCCTCCTAGTGGTGTCCTGATTGTGTGCCTGCTGGAACCAAAAGAGACCCAGAGGCACGCAGGGTGCTGATGCTGAGAAGGTGAGGGCTGCTCCAGACATGGAGGATCCTTCCTCCAGTAGGTCCCCAGTGGAGGCTCAGGACAGGGTCCTCCTAATTTTTTTGATTTTTTTTAAGGAGATAACTATCATAGTAGGGAAGTTAATATTCCAAGTGTTTTACTCCCGACTTTTACAATTAAAACAATTTTTTTGAGGAAGAAAGACAGAATCATTTTTATTTATTTTTTCATCTGTTTTTTGTTTCTCTGACACTCAGTTGTATATATAGTGCTTGGGTTCAAACCTGGGTCCTCACACATGCCAGGCAAATGCTCTACCTCTGAGCCACCACTACAGCCCTATTAATGATTTTTAACAGAGGGCCTTGCAATCTCATTTTGCAGTGGGCTCCACAAACTGGGTAACCAGTCCTGGGTGTACTATCCAAGACCTGCTTAACAGAGGGCAGGGGGAGGATGAGGAGGGACACAGTGCGAGATTGGGATCTGCTCTGGATGTGTGTCTTTTCCCCAAGCCCCAGTGAATGGTAGGACAAGGCCAGACTTCCTGCCCACTCAGGACAGGCTCAGCCCTGAAAGACTCATCTGGGAGTTGGTGGAGACTGCGGACCTTTGCTAAGGAGGCAGCTCCACAAGTGGTCCTTGGCCCAAGCACACTATCTGGCAGAGGGGGAAGGGACCGATGGTGGCTGTCACTGTGTTCCTTTGTTTTATTTTTTGAGATAAAACTCGTGTAACATAAGATTAACCATGTTAAAATCCAGAATTGAGTGGCATTTCCTGTACTATGCAGTGTGACAGTCAGTTCTCTCTATTTGCCAAACATTTTCATCACCTTGAAAGGGAACTCTATTCAGCCATTCTGCACTCACCCCTCACCTCGGCTCCTGGCAACCACAAATTTGTTTTCCGTTTCTATGGATTTATCTATTCTGGATATGTTACATAAATAGAATCATACAGTATGTAGCATTTTGTGTCTGGTTTCTCTCACTTAGCATGTTTTTCTGGCGTTCGCCCACATTATAGAACGAAGCACGTAGCACTGTAATAGCTCCGTTATATCCCATTGTGCGTACAGATACCGCTTGACTTATGTTGGGGTCACATCCTAATAAATCCATCCTAAGTTAAAAATTTTGTGAGGAAAAAATGCATTTAATACACAGTCTATAAAAATCACAGCGTAACACCATGGAGGTTTGGCTCTTTCCCGTGGATAGTGGGGCTGCCTGGGAGCGATGACTCACTGCTGTTGCCCAGCATCGCAGGAGAGGATCTTACTGTGTAAGCCAGCCTGGGAAAAGATCAAAATCCCAAACTCACAGTATGGGTTTGATTCTATGTCCATGGTTTTTCACCTGTGTAATGTTAAAAAAAAAAAATGCTAAGTCAAACCATCCTAAGACCGCAATCGTGTGTGGAGCACATTAGTTTATCCATTTACCTGTTGATGGACTTGAGGGCTGCCTCCACCTTGTGGCTACTGGGAAGGTTTGCATACAAGTGTTTGAGTACCTGTTCTCAATTCTTTGGGGTACATGCCTAGGATGCTGGGCCATGTGGCGGTTCTCTGCTCATCCATTAGAAGAACCCCCAAACTGTTTCCACAGGGCTCTCATAGATTCCCTTCAGCAATGTATAAGGTTCCAGTTCCTCCACATCTCAACACTCTTTATTTTCCATTTTTTCTAATTAAAGTCATTCTCATAGGTGTGATGTTTCTCTTATTGTGGCTTTGATATTCATTTCCTTAATGACAAATGATGTTAAGTGCTTGTCATGTGCTCACTGGTCATTTATATGTAGAAATCTCTGTTCAAGCTCTTGCCATTTTAAAAATTGATTGTATGTCTACTATTGAGTTATAAGAGCATTTTTTTTGTTTTTGTTTTGTTTTGTTTTTAAGAGAAAGAAGGAGAGGGAGAGAAAGAATCAGTTTTATTTAGTTTTTCATATAGTTTTCAAAGCTCAGACACTTAGTTGTGTACGTGGTGCTGGGGTTTGAACCTGGGTCCTCACACATGCCAGGCAAGTGCCATAACCCTGAGTCACCACTCCAGCCCTATAAGAGCATTTTTACATGCTAGTTGTAACTCCCTTATAAGATAGATGTTTTGTCAGTATTTTCTCCAATTGCATAAGGTTGTCTTTTCACTCTCTTGATAATGTTCTTTTAAGCACTAAAACTTTTAACTTTTATGCAGCTCATTTTATTTTTTTCTTTTGTTGCTTGACTTTCTGGGTCATTTTAAAGAATCTATTGCCAAATCTACACCATGCAGACTTACCTCTACGTTTCCTTCTTAGAGTTTTATGGTTTTAGTTTCAAAGTTAGATCTTTGAAAGCACATTGATGCACACCTGTAATCCTAGTGACTCAGGAGGCAGAGGCAGAAAGAGCACAAGTTTGAGGCCAGCCTCAGCAACTTTGTGAGACCTGTCCCAAATTAAAAAATAAAAAGGTCTGGAAATGCAGCTCTGTGGTAAAGTGCCCCTGAGTTCAATACCCAGTACCAATAAATAATCAATTCTTGATCCGTTTCAAGTTAATTTTTGTATATGCTGTAAAATAGGGGCCCAACTTCTTTCTTTTCCATGTGTGCATTTGGTTTTCCCCACATGATTTGTTGAAGGACTATTCCTTCCTTTTTTTTTTTTAACATCTTGGCATCTCTGTCAGCCAGAGATGTATGGATTTATTTAAGCTCAAGAACTGTAAATGCGGGGCTGGAGCGGTGGCTCAGCGGTTTCGGCGCTTGCCTGGCAAGCACGAAGACCTGGGTTCAAACCCCAGCACCACGTACACAACTAAGTGTTGGAGCAACTAAAGCCATGTGAAAAAACTAAAATAAAAGTTGTTTCTCTCTTTCTCTGTCTTTCTCACTGTCCCTCTCTCTAAAAAAAAAAAAAAAAAAAGAACTGTAAATGCAGGGCTGGAGCAGTGGCTCAGTGGTTAAGGAGATTACCTGGCAAGTGCAAGGATGCGAGTTCAAACCCCAGCACCATGTACACAACAAAGTGTTAGAGCGACTGAGTCCACATGAAAAACTAAGTAAAATTGATTCTCTCTCTCCCCACCCCTTTCTCTCTAAAAAACAAAAACAAAAACAAAAAAGCTGTAAATGCATTTGCTGAGACAATGGTCCAGGGATTTTCCCCAGAACTTGAAATAACTATATAAACAGAGGTCACTTATGCAACTTTACCTGGCAAACCTGTCCTAGAAGTGATGGTTTTTATTATCTTGGTGGATAAACTCCCACAAGTCCAAGATAAACATCTCCAGGAAGGGCAGATCTGTCAGATACACAGCAAACAACTCAAAACATGGCCCTCTGAACAGAAAGTCAGGAAGAAATTAGGATCTATTTGCTTGAAACTGTTTTAAATCGTCCCTGTTTTCAGTTTTTGTTATGTGACACTTGGCTCTTCTTTCTCTTTAGACCAGTGGGCAAACTTTCCAGGAGCAAATTTAGTTTAAGTCTATTCAATAAAATTGTTTAAATAGCTTAATACTTAATGCTTTAATCAAATCAATTAATCTATTTTTTTTAGAGAAAGAATCAATTTTATGTATTTTTTCATCTGGTTTATGTTTTTCCTACACTTAGCTGTGTATGTGGTACTGGGGTTTGAACCTTGCTCCTTGCACATGCCAGGCAAGCACTCTACCACTGACCCATTGCTCCATTCCCCAGTTAATTTATCACTAATCATTCATTTATATTATATGAACATGTGTTTAAACTATTTAAATAATTATAACACATTTTATATTTATATTATTAAACATTTAAAATAATTATTCAACAATTATTTATTGAGTGTTTATTTTCTGTGCCTTGCTAGATGATAATAGTTCATCCATTCAACACACACACTCTGTGTTGCAAACCTGGGTGGGACACTTAGTCTCTGCCTTTATGAGGCTGCCAGGTCCTGGGTCAGTCCTGCATAGGACAAGGGAGCAGAGGTTGCAAGACCTTTCCATGGCTCTGCCTACACTGGTTCTACAGCTCTGTCCTGAGGCTCAGTACTCAGCTCCCCAGCCCACACCTTCCATAGCCACCCAATTCACCCAAGCCAGCAGGGACTGTTCATAGGGAATTTTACCAGGATACTAAGTGAAATCCCAAAAGAAGGAGAACAAAGAACAACAAAGCAGAAGAATAGGAAAGTTTACTGAACATGAATTATTTATTTTCCCTTCCATCTTTCCAAAAAAATCTTCCCCTGCCTCCAGTTTTTCATACACCATCCCAATATTCCTAACATACTCTTTGTCTGGTTTCAAAAACCTGGATTCCCTTATACATAAGCCTACCTCCAGTCCTGAGCCCACCCCTATCATTTTCAGGGGTGTGGGACAGAATTACAAAGGGAGATGCGCAAACCATGTATCTAAACATAAGATCTAAATCAACCTAACAGACCATTAAGTAACATGTGACGACATTCTTCCTTGGTAAACACAACTTCATAATGACATGGAGAGCAGGTTCCAACCTTGACTTCCCCACCCCTGCCACTCACACTGCTCTTCTTGTCCTATTCCAACAAGGGGCCTTTCACACATGTGCGTGGATACTGTCAGCATGGCCAAGTTCGATATTTTTCTTACAAGTGCATGTGAATCAATTATTATCTCAAAGAAAATTTAAATTAAAAAGAAAGAGAAGAGAGTGAGGAAAAGAAAGAAGAGAAAGACATAAAGAATGTGTGTGTGAGGGCTGGAGCGGTGGCTCAGTGGTTTCAGCGCTTGCCTGGCAAGTGCGAGGACCCGGGTTCAAACCCCAGCACCACGTACACAACTAAGTGTTGGAGCAACGAAGGCCATGTGAAAAACTAAATAAAGTTGTTTCTCTCTTTCTCTGTCTCCCTCACTGTCCCTCTCACTTTATAAAAAAAAAAAAAAAAAAAAAAGAACGTGTATGTGAGTGAATGTGTGTGAGTGTATTTGTGTATGTGTGTGAGAGTGTGAGTTTGTGTGAGAGTGTGTGTGTGTGAGTGTATGTGGGTGAGAGTGTGTGTGAGTGAATGTGTGTGTATGAGTGTGTGTGAGTGTGAGTTTGAGAGTATGTGTGTGAGTGTGAGTGAATGTGTGTGTGTGAGTTTGTATGTGTGTGTGAGTGAATGTGGGTGTGTTTGTGTGAGTGAATGTGTGTGAGTATGTGTGTGTGTGAGTTTATGTGAGAGTGTGAGTTTGTGTGAGTGTGTGTGTGTGTGTATGTGTATGTGTGTCTGCAGTTGACCCATAGACTCAAAGCTGAGGTATTCTAATGCTGAGCTCTCTGCTTTAGAGGGCTGCTGTGGTCTACTCCTGCCTGGGCCCTCATCACTGTGTTTCTTAGTCTATTTTGTGTTGCTGTAACACAATACCTGAGATGATATGCTTATAAGAAAAAAGATTTATTTTAGCTCATGTTTTTGGAGGCTTTAAAAAGTCCAAGCCCCAGTGGCCGTATCTGGCCCAGGCAGCCTCATGCTGTGTCCTAACATGGTGGGTGGGTGGTCTCACAAGTTAGGAGGGCATTTGGGAGCAGGGAGCAGCAGGGAGAAAGCGGCTGAACATGTGGAGTAGGCTTTGCTTTGTAAGCCAGCTGTTGTGGCAGCTAATCCAGTTCTGCGAGGGCAAAGGCTCGCTCTGAGAGAAGAACAGTAATCCATCTTAAAGGCCCTAACACCTCTCAACACCGTTCCATTGGACACCAAGCCTCAGCGTGGGTTTTGGTGGGGACAAGCCATGTACAGCCAGCACAGGGCAAGGGGTCTTGCTTGGTATTTGCTCCATCCAGAGTCTTGGAATCCTGGAATCCCTGCTGAAATGCCTTCCAGGCACTTCCAGGGCCTGTGGGGCCTTTTCTTGGGTCCATCCCCTCGAGTGACAGCATGTTTACCTCCAGGCCCAAGGTGTCTTTCTGCAGGAAGAATGAATGGCTCTGTGTTTGGACCATGATGACCTGGGATGCTAGTGGCCCTGATGGCAGTGACCCAGAAGGGATTGGAGGGCAGATACCACATCTTTTCCTTTTAGCCATGAAAGTCCAGAAACAGAGGCCAGAGGAAGGTGGAGGTGGCCCTGATACACTCCCTGCACTCCAGCGAATGGCACAGGGCTCATAAAGCATACGAGAGGCAAAGATCAACAGCTCCACTCCCATCAACCACAGGCCGCTGTGACATCACACCAAACGGCGGGCACCAATCCAAAGATTAAAGCATGAATCTAACATAAGCACAGGCAGCTTCAGCCCTTTGCTCCTCACCCGCAGGCGGATTATCTTTCTTTGGAATGAAGGTCCATCGACTTTGGCAGCCAACACCAATATTTTCTGGGTCCACACAGCCCGAGGCCACAGTGGAGAGAAGCTGATTCTCCTTGCCAGCCCCAGGGCGGACCAGGGACTTCCCAGTGCACATCAGCCTATTCTCTGGGCTCTGATGTTCCAGGTGGAATAGGAAAGAGGGGCTGGCTGGTGTGAGAGCACCATTTAGAAGACATTTCTAGATGTTTAATGTTAGTACCAGTGTCGTTTCTCAGTTACCAAGTGCTGAATGCTTTAGAATCGATCCTTTTTTTCCCTATTCCTGCCTAATTTGTGTCTCGCAGGAACTTCTGGAATTACCATCTTAGGCTTGTTTTTAGGAACTGCCTAGTTCTCTCCCAGAGGGATTTGCCCTGGCTGGTCTCCCTTTAAGGTTAGAGTTTGGGCTTTAAAAACGCTTCCAAATGTGTTGTGTTACATTAGCTAGCCAAAATTTCTGTTGGGAAATCATCAGAAAATTGATGCGTGAGGCATAGATGGTCGAAGTAGGGGGCACTGGCATTGGGGTCACTGGCAACAGGCTTCTGGGAGCAGCTGTGCTGGGGATTTTTCTGGAGAACAAGGCCTGCCCCGCAAAGGACACTCAATGCGTATTTGTATGTAGAGCAGTCTCTCAAGGGTGTGCCCTGTGTAAAGGCAGAGGTGGCTTGTGCCCTCTGGCAAGGTACTAGCTTTTTTTTTCCCTTCCAGCAACTATCAGTTGCTTTGTGTGCCAAACTGGAAATCTCCAGGTCCAGTTGCCACCTACACTTCTCGCTCTGCTGGCGCTGGAGCTTCCAGGGGCCAGGGAAGAGAGCTCGTCCAAAGTTACACTACGTCCTTGGGGGAGTGCATTAGGGTTCCTCCCTGGAAGACACTGAATGAATTTTGAGCAGAATTGCAAACAATTTTTAGAGCTTCCTCCAAGTCATCCATTAGAATGTTGAGCAGTAAAAGATCAAGGACTGAACTATTGATCCTCCAGGTCGACAACAGTTTACTAATTCATACCGGAGGGATGGTAAGTCTAAAAAAGGAGACTTTGGAGGGGCCTGGCAGTTTTTTCAAACACTGGAAAACTCATGCCAGGAGCAAGCTAAGAACCAATGAGTGAAAGCAGAGAAAAGGCTAAATTCTCCAAGAATAGCATCATTGCAAGGGTTTGGGAGGAGGGGCAGGCTCGACACTGCTGGAATGAGGGTTTTCTGAAATGGAATTTGGCAACTCACAAAAAAGTTCCTAAAGAAGTACAGAAACTTTAACCTAAGAATTCTAGATTTTGGTCAGACGTTTATTCAGGGTCAGAAAGACATATGTACAAGGATGTTCAACCCAATCAAACTGAGAGTAAAACTTTTAGAATATAAACCTTTGACAGTATAAAGGCTTAAATAAATGAAGATATATTCATTGAATGTGATATCACCCAGGTTTTGGAATGATGATTTAGACTACACACACACACACACACACACACACACACACACACAAAAGAGAAAAAAGATAAATTTTCAAAGGAAATATGTCAAAATACTATTGGTGATTATCTCTCTGGGTAGTGGGAATACAACTGCCCTTAAATGTTTAGCTTTTAATCTGTGATTTCTAAATTTCCAACCATGGACATGTGAATTAGTCATAACAATAACAGTTAGATGGGGCTGGAGCTGTGGCTCAGTGGTTACGGTGCTTGCCTTGCATGCACGAGTACGCGGGTTCAAACCTCAGCACCACGTACACAATGAAGTGTGTGAGCAACGAAAGTCCATGAAAAACTAAATAAAAATTGATTCTTTCTCTCTCTCTCTCGCTGTCCCTCTCTCTCTCTTAAAAAAAAAAAAGAATGTTTAAAAAAAAACAATAACAGAACTGGTGGAAATATGCTCTTCTATTCATTAAAATGGTGCACTTTCCGTCACCCAAAGTGTTCAGCCAGAGACCAGATTACCTGACTGCTTATTGTGGAGGAAAACTGGAGCAGAAGAGGTGACTGTCACTAGCATGTTACAGCATGGTTTCATGAAGGAACAGGTGACGTTGGAAGATGTACCTAAGATCCTGGACACTTGTCAGGTAAATAGAATTTCAGAAACTGATTTGATTAACCAGAAAGAAAATTTTAGAATTCCTTGCAACGCATTGTTGTTGATAATGATGAAAATACCTTTGAAAATCAGAAATTATATTCTTAATATTTTCATCTTTCCATGACTTCTTATTGAGCAATAATTTAAATTTTGGAATAGTCTCATTTTGATGGGATATTCTTATATCCGTGTGCCCTGATTTGGCACTGGTACTGAAACCAGAAATATTTGCCTCTCACCCCACTGGATAAGTGTAAGCCCCTTGAAGCCAGGAATTTTTATTCATTTTGTTCCAGAGCCCAGAAAAGTGCCTGGCACAGAGCAGGAACTGAATATGTATTTTAGAATAAATAAATGAATGTTGGCAGAGAAAAATAAGCAACTTGGAGGAAAGCTGTTATGCAAATTAATGCTTTTGCTGTGTTCATGTTAATTACTTTAAAAACATTTCAAAACAACTCATTTTTCCATGTAATTAAGTTTTCAAGTTATTAACATTCCTTAGAAATCAGGTATGATCTTAATACAGCCAAAACTTTTTTCACAGAGAGAGAGAGAGAGAGGAGAGAGAGAGAGAATCAATTTTATTTGTTTTTTTTTCATCTGAAAGCCAAATATTTTAACAATGAGAACTACCAATTATGTTCTCAATCACCACTGTTCAATACAACTTTGTGCAACGATTCTGTGTCTGTCCTCTCCAACATGGTGGCCACTAACCACATGGAACTATTGAGCACTTGACTTGTGGCTCATGACCACGAGGAGCTGAATTTTAAATTAAATTAAATTTTAATTAATTAAAAATCATGTTTCAATAGCCATATATGGCTGGTGGCTACTATACTGGACAGTGCAGTCTTTTTATTTTATTTTTTTTAAGAGAGAGAGGGACAGTGAGAGCGAGTGAGAGAAACAGAATCAATTTTATTCAGTTTTTCATGTAGCTTTCGTTACTCCAACACTTCATTGTGTACGTGGTGCTGGGGTTCAAACCCGTGGACTCCCACTTGTGTGCCGTAATCACTGAGCCACTGCTCAAGCTCTGACTGTGCAGTCTTAGATCAAACTTTTATTTATTTAGTACTGGGGATTGAATCCAGGGGCATTCTACCACTAAGCACTGGGCTATAACCCAGCCCTTTTAATTTGTTTTTATTTAAAATTTTTTTTATTTGGAGACAATGTCTCACTAAATTGCCCAGGCTGGCCTTCAACTTGTGATCCTCCTGCCTCAGCCTCCCAAGTTACTGGGATTACAGGCGTGCACCACCACCACTCCTGTCTCAAACTTCTTATCTTAGTATATGTCACAAGGTAGATGCTGTGTTTACCAAAATACTGTATATACTCATGAAATTATTACTATACTCCAGATCAACACTTGTATTGAGAGGAGTTAGAAATAAACCTAAGAATTATGTTTCATGATGCATAACACATACTGAAATGACTTTCAAAGGTGTTTTATTTTGTTTTTGAGACAGAATCTCACTGTGTTGCAAAAGGTGTTCTCAAATTCCTAGAGTCAGGGCTCTTCCTAGTGCTGGGACTTTGGCTCCCCAAGTGCTGGGACTACAGGAGTGCTACTATGCCTAGTTGACTTTCATAGCTTTAAAACACTTCTTTACCAGGGTCTTTACCAGTTTCCAACAACCCTGCTAAACTCCAGACATTCCATTGACTTATTTGTATCCAAAATAAATTTTACAAAAAGTTACAAAATCCTGGGGCTGGTGCGTGGCTTGGTGGTTACGGCACTTGCCTAGCCTGCGTGAGTACTCGAGTTCAAACTCCAGGCCGAGGAATGAAAATCACATGAAAAACTAAATAAAGGGTGGACAATTGCGGGGGGGGGGAGAGGCTCTTGAGGGTAAATCTAATCTTCAGAATTTATATATGTATATTATATTATTTCATTAGAAGCTTATTTGATTGTTCAACAAATAAATTTCTGAATAAAATAAATAAACTAAATAAAGATATATTCTCTCTCTCTCTCTCTCTCTCTCCCACTGTCCCCTCTTTCTTTAAAAAAAAAAAGAAAAAAGTTACAAAATCTAAACCATGATCTGTGCAGGCATTGCAGCCAAAAGTGTAATTTGGGTGGAATGAATTATTATTGTTCCAGAGCAAGCTTTCTATTGGTTAATTATTGTGCAATACTATTTTGGTGATGCTGGTTAACAACAAAGGTTTTTGTTTGTTTTTGCTTAAAGCCCCCTTAATGTTCTCTCTAAAGCAGATAAGCAGCAGTTAATTAATTGAATGTAGATCTAAGGCAACCCTGCATTAAGAGCCATCCCAAGGCCTTCTTAACAGCCTTCAGAGTAAGCTCCTTGAAATTAACTGAGTACTTCTCTTAATTTTTAATTGCCTAGCGCCATTATTGGTGATTTAGACCTCTCTGTAGGTCAAAGAACAGAAAACAATTTAGGAGAGAAGTAACAAGGTAAGAGATTGAAGTTAAAAATAAATGATTTTTGTGAAGTGAAATAGAAAAAAATATATATTTTTAGGTTTATTAAAAATGATAACCAGTTGCTAAAAAGGTAAATCAGAAAATGGTTTAGCTGTTTTCCTATCACCACCTCCAAGAATATGTAGGTGTTGACCCATTTCATCACATAGTATCAAAAGCCACGTTCATTCATACCGTCACCGATCTCATCTGGAAAATCTTTGCCTCTGAATGTGACTGTATTTAGAGACAGGGTCTTGAAAGAGGTAAAATGAGACCCATAGGGTTGTCCCTACTGCAGTCTGACTGGTGTCCTTATAAGCAGAGATTGGGACACATAGACACTGGGCACAGGTGCACAGAGGGAGGACCCTGTGAACATGCAGCAAGACTTCAGACCCCTGGGGGCCCAGGAGAGAGGGACAGAGGAAGCCAGCCCCGCCGGCAGCTGGCTCCTGGACTGCCGGCCTCCACCATGGTGAGAAAGTAAGTGCCCGTTGTTGAAGCCGCCCACTCCATGCTATTTTGTTTTGGCGGCCCTGGTAAATGACTATGGAGTATTTCTCACAGCTATCTTCTGTGTCAGATGGCTTCTGCGCCATCCCCTGTCTCTGGCAGATCAGCTCCAATGCAGGGCATGCGTGACCACCCTCCCGCAGGCAGGGTCAGTCAGCTCGCCTTTGTGCTCGGTCCACATTTTCAATACAGCTCTAGACCAGGCATTTGTCCACCCACAAATCTGCTTCTGTGCTTAATTATGAGGCCTTTGACTTTGTGGACCAATCCGTTTTCTTCTCTACCTCCTCATTGCCCAGTGCAACCCTCAGAGAGTAGATAGCAAGTAAGCAGATAAACTGCTGCCCTCTCCCCCGCTGAGGCCCACAGCCCTCCAGCTGCCAAAGCCGTGAGGCACAGAGATGAAGCATTCGCCCCTTCTGATCTCCCGCGGGCTTCTGACCCAGTGTGTACTGAAACGCACCTCTCTGCGGTTTCACCATCGCTGCTCCCAGCAGCACTGTGGCTGGGGGCACCCACTCAAACCCCCCTCAGGTGCAGTGGAGTGACTAGGACTCTGCATCCCAAACCAAGGGTGAATCATCAGTTCAGCCAGAGCCTTAAACGCGTTCCAGAACATTCCTTCTCATCTCATATTCCTGTCATTTAGTCCTTCATAAGCTATTAATTACTCCTGCAGAAAAACATGATTATCCTTTCAAAATAAAGAGATTTTATCAGTCATGTGCAGCTGGCACATGCTTGTAATGCCAGTGACTCAGGAGGCTGAGGGAGGAGGATGCAAGTTGAAGGCCAGTTGGGGACACTTCGAAATACCCTGTCTCAAACTCAAAAGTAGAAAGGGTTGGGGGTGAAGTTCAGTGCTAGAGGGCCCCTGGGTTCAATCCCGTGTGTGTGGGAGTGGTGGGGGGGAGTTATATTCTCTAATTTTTCACAGGTAATAACACTTCCCTATTTCCTTCCTTCTCTCCATCCCTCACTGCCCAGAAAACCACTTTAAAATATATATATATATTTTACTTTAAATTCTAAGACATTCGTTGCAACCTCTTTGTGGGCTTGGGTCCTAGTAGGAAGCGACAGCTCATGAGTGGCTCTCAGCTGTTCCAGCTTCACATCTTCAGCTTCACCTTGAGCAAGTGTTATTACCTGGGAACAGGGTGGCGGGCTGGGGGAGAGGGGAGGATGCCACCCTGATGGGAGTCTCCTGAAAGCTGACTGAGTAAGACCTCTCTGGCTCTGCAGGCTGTTTCTCCTCTCTCTCTGCTGGAGGGGGAGGTTTCCATCTTCGCCTTCATTCTGACTCATTTTGTTGTTCCTTTCTCCTAAGAGCCCAAGGCACATTCGCCGCAATGTGTCACAGCTGCATATTTTGTCTCAGCTCTCTGGGACGCCTGCAAGAATCTCAAGACCAGCCAGAGACCACAGTACCACTCACTCCAGAGCTCTCTCTCCTGATTTCTAAAGCCTAATAAGTCCAAATGGCACAGTTATATTTAGCTGTGAGACCCCCAAAAGGTAGAGTCTTAGAATAAAAGATGAAAAAGATCGAAGGGATAGAGATTTTAAAGGAATATGAAATAAAATAAGAAGGAATTCACCATCAAATACTAGAAAGTCAGACCTGGTAGAAGAAAAATAAAATGCAACCTTCTCCTTTACGTTCCTCCTCCACTGCGCTCAACTCTTTTGGGGGGAGACTCTTACTTCGCTGTGTTGTAGCTATTTCTTGACATGGCTTGCTCTCCATTAAATTTCAGTTATTCTGGGATAAAAATCAAGCTTTGTTGATCTCTGTATCTGCAGTACCCAGCACAGTGATTTGAAAGCTGTTGGTGCTTGATAAAGGTGTATTAATGGAAAGGAAAAAAGGAACTGTTGCTGGGAGAAGAAACGAGCTTGTTGAGAGAGCAAGTTGGAGCCAACTCGCCACCCACAGAGATTCCCTGCACCGGCAGAGCGGAGTGAGTGTCTTCTACAGCCCTCAGGTCATCTTTGCCTCCAGCTTTGGGGAAGGATTCTGAGGATTCGCACTGAATGAGGAAGGCGGGGCATTGGGCTAGGGAATAGTAAGACTCCTGATGGAGGAGCAAATTTAGAACAGTGTTTTTCACACCCACACCACGCTATAGGCTATAAAGATCAGTTAATCAAGTGTGAAAAGCCTTTGCATTTACCAGCAATGATTGGGGGATATTTTGTGAATTAAGGATGTGCAAAAGAATTACATCAGATAGATGATTTAAATGTCTTAAAACCAGGGGCTGGAGAGGTGGCTCAGCAGTTATGGTGCTTGCCTGGCATGCACGAGGACGTGGATTCGTGCCCCAGCACCATGTACACAAAAAAGTGTTAGAGCAATGAAAGCCAAATGAAAAACAAAATAAAATTGATTCATTCTCTCTCTCTCTGTCCCTCTCTCTTTAAAAAAAAAAAAAAGTCTTAAAATCAAAGAGGTAATTTACTAAGGTTGCTAAGAACTGGAAGAAGGAGAGGTTTTCCCAGCGTCACCATCTGCCTTCTCTTCCACACCGTCATCAGGCAGAAAACGTCCCGGTGTCCCTACAGCAGCACAGGGAAACAGCCGCACTCCGCTGGCTGCATGTTAGACGCCCCTCTCAGCGCTAGACTCCGAGGCTGGTGAGGTAGACACATAAAGGGCTGGAGCTTGGTGCTCGCGTTACACTCTGACTTTACCCTGGTTGTCATCAAGCACCTCCATTAAAATCGGGTTCCCCAAAGGGTTAGTATTCTGTTAACATGGAAGAAGATGGAACTCAGGATTTTTATATCTTCTCAAACAGATGGTTTTGATTTAAACTTCATGAAATACAGGAAAGAAGAAATGCAATAAAAAACCTGAAAGTCCTAGTTTCTTATTTTCCAGGCCAAAGCCTGCAGGATAATTGCATAAATAGTTCTGCGAGTCTCTTCTATTTTTCTTCCTTCCTGGAGATAATCTGCAAAGTGTCTGTCTGGACACATCTAATGGTTAGCCAGATGGCATCCCAAGAATTGCTTTTCTAAAAGTCTGAGATCTCATCAGATACACTGGGATGATCGCGAGCCAGTGGAGGAGAAGAAACAAGAATAAAAGCCATGGAATGAAAGGAAGAAGAGAATAAAGGATGGCACAGGAGAAAAATCTAATTTAACAATTGAAAGCAACAGCTGAACATGAGAGGAGAAAAGCCTCACGTGTTGAATCTGTCACAGTTCTCATGGTGCAGCGTTGCCCTGAGCGAGCGTCAATGCCATCAACGCGCCTCAACTGCAGCGTATACACGATATTTGGGCTCATATGCATTTCACAGCTGGGCTTGCTAACGGCAAGATTTTCCTAACCGAAGCCAAACAGGTGGGAAAGTGGCTGTGGTTCAGGCAGTTCCAGGTACAGCTCACATGGGTGACAGACCTCGGTGTCATCCATGTGATGCTGGTTTTTCAGGCACGCACAATGCAAGAGTAATGGGGTTATGGAAGCTTCCACTGAGAGTTCAGAGGAAGCCCTGCGAGGGCAGGCAGTGTAGTGTGGGGCTGACATCAGCGCAAGAAGAGGCATGATAGTGCTGTGGGCAGATGATACAGTGAAGACCCCAGGAAGAGCAAGGGCAGCAATGTGTGATGCTCTTCAGGGAAAACCACAGGCAGATGGCAAAACCAGCCACAGAGACAGGCCACATGTCAGCAAGCAGCAAAGCTCTAGGGGCAGGGCCGCCCAAGGGCACGGAGCCTGCATCCCACCCCAGTCTGCCCAGAAAGCTGGCTGTGGAGCGCTAGGATTGAACGTTTCCCCTGCTGCACTCTAGTCTTGCTTTGAGCTGATCTCTGCTTATATTTTCCTTTCCTCCCCTTTCTGGAGTAGGAATGTTACCCGGGGCCTGCCTCACCAAGGCATCTTCAAAGTACAGAGCTTTTCTTTTCTATCTTTATTTTTTCAGTAGCTCACAGATAAGTTTGCTTTCCAAATTTCACAGAAGACTTTAAACTTGGACATTTAAAATTTTTTTTATTAAGGAGTTGAGTTATTGTAGAATCATAAATGCATATGAAGTATCAATGACATGCATATGTTCTTAAATCAGAATTACCCCCACATTGCCCACACCCGTCTCTTGATTTTTCTATATTTCGCCCCTATAAGCAATATAAATGCTTAGATTGTGAATTTTCCAGAATTAAAAGATTGCATAAGTATTATTTGGATTCTCAGGGGGGTAAAGAGTATGTTACACTGCTGTTCATCTCCCTAGATTCCTCCCTATCCTCCCCCCTCCCCTTTTTTGAGCAATGCTGGAACCGTTACGAATCTGGGGACTCTTGAAGACAGGATGAACGTATTTCACAATGTGAGATAGATATGAATCTTTGGGGAAGTAGGGCAGAATATTGTAGTTTGTATGTTGAATGTCCTCCAGAGGCCCAGGTGTTAGAGGCTTATTCCCCACGTGGTCCTAGTGGGAAGCTCTGTAGACCTTTATGAGGTGGAGCTTTATGGGAGGTCCTTATGGCACTGCAACCATGTCCTTGAAGCAGACCCCAGTCTCTTCCTTGTTGTTTCCCGACATATGAGACGAGTACTTTGCTTGATCATGCCCTCCTGCAGTGGTGGACTAACTCTCTTGCAAGAGGTCCAAAGCAATAGGGCCACCTGATTGTGGACTGGAACCTCAAAAACCATGAGCCAAAATAAATATTTTCTCTTTATCAGTTATCACAGGTATTTTGTCACTGTAATGCAAAGCAGACTAACACTTAGGAACTTTATATTAATTATTCTTTCCATTTTTATAATATGCTTTATATTTTTAATAAAAATCCTTTAAAAAATAGTACCTCTGGAATGCTTTTTAAAGCACACAGTAGATCCTCAATCTGCTATATTGATTAGTATTTCTTCAAGCATCAAGCTTAATAACTTATTCCAAAAAAGAAAAAGATTTTCTAGAGAATAAACTTCTATTAAAGTAAATGCTGAATCCAGTATGTGCAAGTGAAAAATGTTTGAAGTGAAAGAAAACAAAAAGTTGACAAGTCAAATTGTAAGAGATATAGCAAAAGACATGCTTAGAAACTTATAGCCCTAGATGTGCATATTAAAGATGAAGAAAGGCTGGAAAATTGATAGCCTAACTAATCACCTAAAGAAGTTAAAAAAGAAGAGCAAATTAAACCCTACAACAGTAGATGGAAACAAAAAATAAAAAGCATCAACCAAATTAATGAATGAATTTATATTAATTTTATAGAAAAAACTAAAGGATTTTTTTTTGCGACGATCAATAAATGGAAAAACTCTCAAGAAGACTAAGAAAGACAAAAGAGATGGGTACAAATATCTAACATCAAACTTGAAGAAGAGATGATGCTTACGATCTTATGGACTTGAAAAAGATAACATAGCACATCATTAATAGCTTCCTACTAACTCATCGGAAAATTTCAATCAGATGGACAAATTTCTAGGTAAATATAATTTACCAAAATGGATACAAGATGAAACAGAAAGTCTGAATTCAACATCAATTAAAGAAACTAATTTAAAAACTTTTGTTTAAAGAAAACTCCAGGGCTGGAGTGGTGGCTCAGTGGATTCGGAGCTTGCCTCAAAAGCGCAGAGACACAGGTTCGTACCCCAGCACCACAAACACAACGAAGTATCTGAGCAACAAAAGCCAAATGAAAAACTAAATAAAATCGATCCTCTCTTTCTGTCTCCCTCTCACTTTATTAAAAAGTAAAAAGAAAGAAAACTCCAGGATTTCACGAATGGTGATGGCCCCATTGGTGAAAGGAATAATATCAACATTACACAAAATATTCCCAGAATAGAGAAAAGAGGGAGCATTTACCAACCAATCTTACAAAAGTGGCGTAATCTTGATACTAAAAGCAAACAAGGACAATTTTGTAAGAAAGGAATCTTATAGACAAATGTTTCTCAAAAATATAATGTAATCCCCCAAATTAGGGAAATAAATGCGATAATCCACAGAAAGGATAAAACATCATAAATCAAGTTGGTTTTGTTCCAGGACTGTAAGATTGGTTTGACATTTGCAAACCAATTACTATAACTCACCACATCAACAAAAGAAGAAAAATCATATGATAACCAATGGATGTAGAAAAAAAAGCAAATTTATTTAAAACGCTTTTCTTTTTTTGTTTTTTTGTTTGTTTTTGAGGCAGGATCTCACTAAATTGTTAGGGTCTCGCCAAGTTTAGTTTTGTAGTACTGAGGATTGAACCCAGGGCACTCTACCACTGAGCCATGTCCCCAGCGCTTTTTATTTTTTTATTTTGAGATAGGGGCTCACAAAATTGCTTAAAGCGTTGCTAACTTTCTGAGGCTGATCTTGAACTTGTGCTCCTCCTGCCTCAGCCTCCTGAGTTGCTGGGATTACAATTGTGCACCACCGTGTCCCATCTGAGGGAAGGTAATTTTCTTAAGAGAGTGTAGTGTTGAATTGTGGCTCCCAAAAGGATATGTCCAAGTCATATTTTCCTAACTTATGAATGTGATCTTATTTGGAGAAAGGGTCTTTGCAGATGTAATTAAGTTGAGGACGATAAAATGAGATCATCTTGGAATTAGGGAGTATTCTGAATCCAGTGAAGAGGGAAAGACACAGACAGTGAGCGGAGAATGCCCTGGGAAGATGGAGAGAGATTGTGGTTATGCCTTACTCACATCACCAGAAACCAAGACAGATGAATGAAACAGATTCTCCCTCAGAGTCCCCAGAAGGAATCAACTTTCTTGATACCTTGATTTTGGATTTCTGTTCTCACAACTGTGAAAGAATAAATTTCCATTGTTTTAAGCCACCGAGTTGTGGCAATTTGTTACGGCAGGCTTATGAAATTAATACCAAAGGGGGCTGGAGCGGTGGCTCAGCAGTTACAGCGCTTGCCTGGCATGTGTGAGTACGCGAGTTCAAACCCCAGCACTACGTACACAACTGAGTGTCTGAGCAATGAAAGCTACCTGAAAAACTAAATAAAAATTGATTCTCTTTGTCTCTCTCTCTCTCTCTCTCACTGTCCCTCTCTCTTTAAAAAAAAAAAAAAGAAATTAATACCAAGGATAAAAATAACATATTACAAAAATCATACTCAGTTGGGAAATACAGAATTCCTTCCTCTTGAGATTGGGAAGTAAACAAGGAGGACCACTATCATCTGTTCTCTTCAACACCAAAGCGAAGGTTCACACCAGTGCAATAAGAGAAGAAAAGTAGATAATAGTTATGTACTGTAAAGAAATAAACTGTCATTGTTTTCAGATAATGATTGTGCATACCAAAAAATCCAAAAAATTTACAGATAAACTATTAGAAATAATAAGTAAATTCAGCAAACCAGCTGGGTATAAGATACAAAAATAAATTATATGTTTATAAACCAACAGCAATTAGAACATCTTAAAAATTTTTAACCAGGCACAGTGGCACAGTCCTATAATCCCAGCAATGCAGGAGGCTAAGGTAGAAGGATTGCAAGTTTGAGGCCAGCCTCAGCAATTAAGCAAGGCCCTAAGCCCTTTAGTGGGATCCTGTCTAAAAGAAAAGATAAAAGGGCTGGGGGATGTGGCTTTGTGATTAAGTACCACTGGGTTAAATCCTCAGTACAAGAAAAAAAAATATATATATATATAATATTAACAGCATCATTTACTTTCATCAAAAAGATAAGGATAAATCTAAGGAGATACGTGCAAGGCACAGAAATACATAAGAAAATATAAACCATGAACAGGAGACTATTTTTTTATTAGATGATATAGAGTTACAATTGAGGGAGAAACATTATCAAACATTCAAGAACAAATGTATATATACTTAGTTATCTAGGGCTAATGCCATGTCATGGATGCCCAGCTTGGGTTCCCCCTGTTGCTGTTTCCCCCAGAAGAACCCCTGAGTTAAATGGATATCTCGTGGAGGTCAGAGATCACCTTCTGAGATGATTCCCCTATATTCGCATCCTCCAGTCTCCTAGGTGATTTTCCTAAGCCCTCCCCCCACCTTGTCCCCCAGCCTCCAAGTATTCTAGGGAGTCATCTCCCTGTTGTGTTAAGAATCATACAATGTGAAGTTATTATTAGCTTAGCCATCTAACATACTGCTTCCCAATGTATTCTAGCTTCCACAGATAAGAGAAACCATTCGGCCCTTGAGTCTCTGAGATTGGGATACTTCACTTAGCATAATTCTTTCCATCTAACAGGAGACTATTTTAAAGACTTAAATACATAGAAGTATAAATCATGTTCATGAAGTAGAATACTCAACATTATGAAGATGTCAATGCAATCTCAGTGAAAATCCTGTTGGGGTTGACAAGCTGCTTTTGGAATTTACATAAAATCAAAGGGTCAAGAGTTGCCAAGACAATCTTGAGTAAGAAAATAGTTGGAGGACTTTAATCATAAGATATCAAGACTGATTTTCAAGGTAAGGCAATTCAGAGAGTTGTTATATAGATGGACATATAGATTAGAGACTTGGAATGTGGAGTATGGAAAGAGACTCATGGTGTTTTTATGATTCGTGACACAGTAGGATGGTGGGGATAGTGCCCTTTTCAATAAAAAAAAAAGTTGGTAGATAAATTGGATATTCATAGGAAAAAAATGAATCTTGATTCCTAATTTATACCACACACAATAATTAATTCCTGATAGATTACAAATATGAATATAAATGATAAAACAATAAAACTTCTAGAGAATAACACAGTAGAGATCCTCATGACTAGAGTGGACAGAGACTTCTTACATGGGAAATAAAAGACATCAAGGACAAGACCGTCTTCTACAGCCAAGTACTTCATCAAAGAAGAAAAGGCAAGCTATATACCAAGGGATGATAACTGTAATACATTTATCTTTAAAGCATATTCTAGTTTCCAAACTGTATAAAGATCTACAAATCAATAACAACAAAATACAGAAAACTCAATTTTAAAATGGGCAAATGACAGATAGGCATATGAATAGATGACTAACCTCAGAAGTCTGTCATGGAAATGTTAATTAAAATCACCATGTGTCACCATGTCATACCTACAAAAATAGCTAAACAGAAACCAAAACAAACCACTGATATCACTACATGTTGGTGAAGATGTCCAGCAACTGACATTCTCATATACCATAAGGAAGACTACACATCAGTGCCACTACTTTGGAAAAGGAACAGTGTCTGCTAAAGTTAAAAATAAACATTTTCTATGAGTCAGCATTTTCATTTTGGAAAAGGCAAGCTATATACTCAATATAACTGCATACATGGGTGTACTAAAAAGACATGCTCCAGAATGTTCGTAGGAGCATTATTCATAAAATAGCCATAAATTAGAATAAACAAATGGAATAAATTGCAAGACTTGGGGTGCTAGGGATGTTCTATTTCCCCTTCTGGGTAGTAGTTCCACTAGTGTATTCATTCTGAAAATTCATTTAGTTGTACATTTATGATTTGGGTAAATTACACTTATATAAAAACATTCTTTTTAAAGAACAAATATCATGGGGCTGGAGATGTGGCTCAGACGTAGAGCACTTGCCTGGCATGTGTGAGGACCTGGATTCAATCCCCAGCATCACCCACACAACTATGTGGAGGAAGAATAAAAACCAGACAAAAAAATTAATGTTCTCTTTCTTAAAAAAAAAAAAAAAGAAAGAAAGAAAAAGAAAAAAGAAGAACCAACATCACCTTAGCCCTCTGTACGCTGGTGCCCAGGACTTGAATTTGGTAAATTAGTGTCATCTAACCTAAATTCTTCTAAATCTGTTTCCACTTGATTTTTCCCTTTGGCCAACGCAGTCTGTGGGCAAATCATCTGGCCCTCCCTTCAGGAGGTATGGAAGCTTCTCTTTTCCTGAGTTCCTCTCTTTCTTTCTTCTTCCCCAACCTTTGATTTGCTTCCATTTTTCCTTCTCTTTCCCCCTCTACTTCAGCTCTCTCCCCTTCTTTTGACCCTCCCCGTTCCCCTTCTCTCTCTTCCTTCATTTTTCCTCATTCTCTCTTCATGAAATAAACTGTGCCAGGGTTCAGGGAAGGGAATGTGCTGCTTTCATTACACAAAATTTTACGTTCTTTCATTTTCTGTTTAAAAGCATTTTCCCTAAGAAGTATTATTGACTTCAGCTTTATTCCCATTTTAACTTTCCAAGTTGAATGCTGCTAAAACAAATATCTTAAGAAAATATCCCATACGTTAACAGTGATTACTTCTGGGGGTCAAGACGACAGGTGTATTTTCTATCTTTAAATATTTTTAGTGCTTTCAACTAAGGAATCAATTAAGAAAGGGAAGAGAAAGACTATAGAATGGGAGAAAATCATGACCAGCTATGAATCTGACAGGGGTCTAATATCCAGGCTATCCAAAGAACAAAAAAACCCTTAATACCAAAAACACAAAGAACTCAATCAACAAATGGGCAAAAGAGCCAAATAGAAACTTCTCAACAGAAAAAATGCAAAAGTTCAATAAATATATGACAAAAATGTTCAACATCTCTAGCAATCAGGGAAATGCAAATCAAAACTTCATTAAGCTATCACCTCACTCCAGTCAGATTGGCAAAGATCAAGAATACAAACAACAAATGCTGGAGAGGGTGTGGGGAAAAAGAAACCCTTATACACTGTTGGTGGAACTGCAAACTAGTACAACCACTCTGGAAAGCAGTATGGAGACTCCTCAAAAAATTAGGGATGGAGCCACCTTACAACCCAGCTCTCCCACTCCTGGGCATTCTCCCAGAAGATGTAAATTCAGCGTACTACAGCAACACAGCTACATCAATGTTTATAGCATATATACATATAAACATAATACATATATATATATATTCATGAAATTCTACTCAGCTATTAAAAAGAATGAATTTTTGGCCTTTACTGGTAAATGGATAGAAATGGAGAAAATTATGCTGAGCGAAATTAGCCAAACCCAGAAACTCAAGGGCTGAATGCTTTCTCTCATCCATGGAAGCTAGAGTACAATATAGAGCGAGAAAAGAGTAAGTTTAGACAACAGACTCATCAAACACGGATTAGCAATCAAACTGGGGCAACCTCCAGACTAGAGGATGGGGAGGGGTGGAGAGGGGGCGTAGGAAGGGGAGAGGGTGGGGAGGGCAAAGTGGGAATATAAATACTGTATGGCAAACTTGGCACCACTGAGACACTGGGTAGCTCCCATACTGTCATTTAAAACTAAAAAAGTCAAAAACAAGTGCATATGTATCTATAGATATATAGACATAATCAGGGGAAATCTAAGGAGAAAAGAAACCAGGGAGGGGGAGAATGGGGCAAGGGGAGGGGTATACTTGGGAAGGAGTTGGCCCACAATAAATTGTTATGATGTGTTCATGTATGGAAGCGTAACAACAAACCCCCTTCATGATGTAAACTAATGCACCAGTAAAAACAGTTTTAGTGCCTTAAATATGTGAACATCCTTTGCAAATATTACTTTCATTAAAATATTTGTAACCAATTGTCACACAGTATGGACTGAACGTTAGCATCCCCCAAATTCATATGTTGAAATCCTAACCCCCAAGGTGGTGGTGTTTGGAAGTGGGGCCTTAGGGAGATAACTGGGTTTGCATGAGGTCATGGGATTAATATTCTTGTAAGAGGAGGAAGAGGTCAGATGTCTCTCTTCATGCAAGCACAGGAAAAGGGGCCCTCACCAGGAGCCCAATTTGCAGGCACCTTGATCTTGGACTTCCCAGCCTCTGGAACTCTGGAACTGTGAGAAATGAATGTCTGGTATTTAAAACACCCAGTCTATGGTGTTTTGTTGTGGCAGCTTATTCCTTTAGGCTTTCTTTTTTTTTTTTTCTTTTCTTGTTTTAATTAAAGTTTTAGGAAAAAAAATACAGGTTTTAATCACTTCTATTTTTCTTGTCTGGTGCCTGGAAATGTAGTAATGAGGTTCTTTTTACCTTTTCCTTGGTTGTTAAAGTTGCCAATTAAATCCAAAGTTCAGATAAACAATGAAATTCAGATATACACTAAAAACAATCCATTGTTTATCTGAAATCATTTGCCAAACTCAGTGGCAACCTTTGCATTGATGGGTCTTGTTCTTTGAGTCTCCAGAAAGCAGCTCATTAAACCCTGCCAGTTAGGAAACTGGTAGGCAGGAAAGATAAGGGAAGGTCAAGCTCTAGGCCAAAATATTCTGTAGGATATCTGATGAGTCCTTCTCTTCTTGTTCTGTTCTTCAACCAGAACTTTCTGTTAGATTTTTTTTATTAGTTTGACAAAGTCTTACATATTGGAGGGAATTGTTACATATTCATGCATACATGGATATTGATGTAATGAGATAGTAAGTTAAGGCTGATCCTAGACCAGGATCTACCTACCTCTTCCATTCCCTGAGTTCATGTCTCCTCTGCAATTTTACCATACTATAGTTTGAAATGAACATATACATGTATAATAATTATTGACATTTCTGAGGACCTCTGCCTATCTGTGTATAGCTAGGCTTCTAATGGGAGTTGAGCATTCCCCATTGTATTAATAATCCACCTTGTCCCTCCTTCCCCTCCCTGCCTCCCTCCCTTCTCCCCCTACCTTCAAATGTATGGTTCCCCCAACTTATGTGAATTTTCAATTATGGTGAGTTTATTACTTAAACTCAGCTGACTATCATCCTTTTATAGGTTTTACTCCAGCTTCCACATATGAGAGAAAACATTTGGCCCTTAAGTCTCTGAGTTTGGGATATTTCACTCAGCATATTTTTTCCCATTTCCATTCATTTGGCTGCAAAAGGCATGATATTATTCTAATAGTGCAGTAGAACTCCATTGTTTATAAATACCACAATTTTTTAATCCATTCATCCATCGAGGGGCATCTGGGTTGGTTCCATAGTTCAGCTATAGTAAATGGATCTGCTATAAATATTGATGTAGCTGTGTCTCTGTAGTATGCCGATTCTAGCTCTTTTGGGAAAATACCCAGGAGTAGGATAGCTTGGTCATAAGGTGGTTCCATTTCTAGTTTTTTGAGGCATCTCCACACTGCTTTCCAGAGTGGCTGTAATGTTTGCAGTCCCACCTGCAGTGTGTTAGTGTCCTTTCTTCCCACAAGCCCTCCAGCATCTGTTATTTTTCGTACTCTTCATTTTTGCCACTCTGACTTGATTGAGGTGAAATCTCAGTGAAGTTTTGATTTGCATTTCTCTAATTACTAGTGATTTAGAACACTTTCTCATATATTTATTGGCTTTCTGGACTTCCTTCTTCTGTTGAGAAGTTTCTACTTAGTTCCCTAGCCCATTTATTGATTGGATTATTTGTGGTTTTGGTGTTCAGTTTTTTGAGTTCTTTGTATATTCTGGATATTAGTCCCCTGTCGGAGGCACGACATGCAATGATTTTCTCTCATTCCATAGGTTCTCTTTTGACACTCTTGACTAAATCTTTGGCTGATCAGAAGCTTATTAGCTTGATGGCAACCCACTTATTGATTCTTGGCTTTAATTCTTGCGCTGTGGAAGTCTTGTTGAGGAAGGAAGTGCCTATACCAATGTCATGGAGTGTTGATCCTACTTTTTATTCTAGCACTTGTATAGTAGCTGGTTTGATTCCTAATTCTTTGATCCATTTTGATTTGATTCTTGTGCAGGATAAGAGATAGGGATCTAATTTCAGTTGTCTGCTTACGGCTGTCCAGTTCATCCAGCACCATTTGTTAACAGGCTGTCTTTCTTCCATGTTATATTTTTGCCCCCTTTTTCAAATATCAGATGTTTAAAGACTTATGGATTTTTCTCAGTATCTTCTATTCTGTTTCATTGGTCTTCATGTCTGTTTTGATACCAATACCATGATGTTTTTGTTACTATAGCCCTATAATATAATTTCAGTTCGGGTATTATAACACCTCCTGCTTATTCTTTCTTGCTTAGTAATGTTTTGGCTATTCTGGGTTTCCTTTTGTTCCAAATGAATTTGAGAATTGCTTTTTCTATATCCATGAAGAATGTCATTAGTATCTTGATGGGGTTTGAATTGAATTTGTACAGGGCTTTTGGCAGAATGGCCATTTTATTTATATTGATTCTTCCTAACCAAGAACATGGAATGTTTTTCCATCTTCTCAGATCTTCTTCAATTTCTTTTTAAAGTGTTCTATAGTTTTCATTGTAGAGGTCCTTTATATCCTTCGTTATATTAATGCCCAAGTAATTTATTCTCTTTGAGGTTATTGTGAATGGGATGGGTTTCCTGATTTCTTTTTTGGCAGAATTGCTGTTGGAGTATACTTTCTGTCAGTTTTAAATGAAGATGGAAACTTCTTTAGGGAAGAGCACAGGCTTTAGTGTCAAGTACATTTGGGTTCAAATCCTAGCATCATTGCTTATTAACTTTATGACACTGGGCAAGTTACTCAACCTTCATCTGTAAGACAGAAAAACTTGAATCGCAAGCTATCTGTGTTGTCATAAACATTAAATAAGTTAGTATCTGTAAAAACTTAAGAGTGCACCTGCCACAATTAAAGTTCTTAACAAATAGCAGTTCCTGTTATTGTTAGCAAAGATATGTGGTCCCTTTCCTTCATGCCATCAAGGAAAGCACATGAAATAAATGGTGGCAAGTGTGCCAGCAGACAAAAGACGTACAATGCAAGACATACAATGACGAGGGTGGAAGGAGGGAGGGTAGCACATTATGAAAGTTACAGTTGCTTCTTGTGATAAGGTTTTAACTCAACAATTAGTAATTGAACCTGTCCCCGGTACAGGGTATGGTATGGTACATTTGAAGTGGTAAATTTCCAGAAATGCTGTGTGCTGTGTCCTCCTTCCCCATTTTTATATTTATTTGTCAAAATCTAATCCCTGATATGATGGGATTTGGAGGTGAGGCTTTTGGGAGGTGATTAGGTGAGGACTTTGGGAGAGCCTTATAGAAGGATTCTTTGGCCCTTTCTGCAAGTGGGCTTGCAGTAAAAAGATGGCATTTCTGAACCAGGAAGCTGGCCTGCTAACATCAAATCTGCAGGTGACTTGGTTCCAGACTTCTCAGACTCCAAGGACTGTGAGAAATACATTTCTGTCGTTCATAAGCCACCCAGCCAATGGTGTTTTGTTACAGCATCCAAATGGACCAAGTAAAGACATTCTCCGTGGAGAAAACAGTGAGGCCAAGCATGCAAATGGGCGAAGAGGAACGTGCACGGCGGGTAGCCAACGGCCGGTGCGAAGGGGAAGAGGAGTAAGGAAGAGGTCTGGGGATGCGGTGGCTCTAAACACCAGGCCAGAAGCCTCAACTGCACTTTGCATCCACATGGTGCTAATAAAGGTGTCTTAGCAGAGCTATGACAAGATGAGGATTCTCAAAAGCTTCCTCTGCAGCAATGCACAGAACAGTGAAAGTGAGGTTCCCTGGCAGCAGGGGAGACCTGGGGCACCGAGTGCAGATCTGTTGAAATAATTCTGATTTTGTTACTTTCCTGCCTAAAACTCTTCAGTGGCTTCTCACGGCACAGAAGATCGACTCCAAAATGCTTTGGGTAGTCTAAAAGGCCTACATGTCTGGCTCTTCCCTGCCCCCCTACCTGGTATGTCTATGCTCTGGTCACGAGGGCCTCCCTCAGCATCTCAGGTCATCTGGACTGTACCAGAACTTGACCTTCAAGTTTTCTGTCCCCTGTCCCTGGCATGGTCTCCTCCCTCCCCTGGGCCTTCTTAAATCCTACTCACCACTCAGATTTCAGCTTCTTTCCCAGACTGAGTGGGGTCTTCCTGTTCTGCACTCCCAAGGCACCCTACAGTTCTCCTGGGCATACTTGCCACTGTTTGCATATTTGCAATAATTTGCTGACTGCCTATAACCCTATGAGGGCAGGGGCTCTGTAGGCTTAAACATCCTTCTCTGTGTTCTATGTCAGATGAACACATGTTGACTCTTGGGCATGGTGCACAGTAAAGACCCTGGGGTTAGGATCATGGCAATGATATGACTAAAGGGAATGGAGAAATCAAATGGGTCAGTTCATACTTGACCCTTTCCAAAAGAGGCACCCTACAACATGCGTGAGCAAGCTGAATGGGCCTAAGTCAGGCCAGCTGTTTCTGTCAATGTAGTTTTCTTGGAATAGGTTCACATTCAACTTAGGTGTTATGTATGACTGCTCAGTCTACAAAGCCTATGTGAAGTCGTTGCAATGGAAAGAGAGGAGGGCCTGCAACGCCTCATGTCTGTGCCATCTGGGCCTCTGCTCAGAGTGTGCCAACCCTGCTCCAGAAGAGAGGCTGCAGAGACCCTCACATGACAATAGCAGGGGTTAGCTTTGCAGGCAGGATTACAGATGAGCTTTATCTTCCTCTTAATTATCTACATTATTCATATTTTCTACAACAAACATGTATTATTTTTATAATCAGTAAAATAATAAAGGGTATTAAAAACTAGATTGAGTGTCCCACTCATTCCTTTTTGTTTTTTAATTTCTAAGTGTTTTTACTTTTTTAAGGAAAAAACTTATTATTCAGATCTATGTTCCTTGCTGGCTTTGGAGACTACAGTAAGACAATTTTTTTTTTTTAAGCAAGAAAGAGAGAATCAATTTTGTATTTTTTTCATGTGGCTTTTGTTGCTCCGACACTTTGTTGTGTATGTGGTGCTGGGGTTCAAACCTGTGTCCTCACACATGCCAGGCAAGCATTATAACCGCTGAGCCCCGCTCCAGCCCCACAGTAAGACAGTTTTAAGTCCACAAAGGAAATCTCTGCTTTCTGTATTTCCAGCTCCAGTGGGAATATGCCTTTCTGCTATTTGGAATCTGGCTTTTAATTCTCAGTTCAAAGAACCAAACAGAATGTTTCTATGAAACATAGTTTCCAGTAAACATCTACCTGTCTCACAGTATACACATACAGGTTCATCAGCTTTGTGAGAACAAGGTTAATATCTAGTAATGTTCTAATTGGCATCTATTTTCCAGATTTTAATAACATTTATTAGTGTTAAGTGAAGGTATAAGATGTAGACAAAACTCCAACAGTGATTGTGGACTTTTTTTTTTAAAGTGTTAACAAATGACTTTAATCAAAACAGAAAATGAATTATCCCAATTTTTAAACATCTGGTAAAAGAATGAGGTCAAATTTCCCACTGAGGCACCTCTTTCCTTTCTTTTCTCTCCCAAATTCTCAAATAATTTAAGCAAATTATTATTATAGAGATTTCTACCTAAATTTTCCCACTACAATGTAAACTTTCTGAGAACAAAAATCCATTTATCTGTATTTTTCATGGCTATGTAGAATCATAAGAAGCACATAGTAGGAGCTCAATAAATATTTGTTGAACGAAAAACTATCAGTCTCTGGGAAAATAAATACATAGGAAAAACTGGTCCCTGAGGAGATTGGTCTTTTACAAAGCATTTTTGTTAATTGTGAGAACAATGTGTACTCTTAAAAAACACAGGAAATTTCGCCAGGTGCGTAGCTAACAGCTGTAAACCCAGAGGCTCAGGAGGATGAGGCAGGAGGTGCACAAATTCAAGGTCAGTCTGAGCAACTTAGCGAGGCCCTGTCTCAAAATAAAGAATAAATAGTGTTGGGAATGTGGCTCAGTGGTAAAGCACTCCTGAGTTCAACCCCCAGGACCAACAAACAAAAACAAATACACACACATACAGAAGATTTTACAAAAGAGAAAGGAGAAAATTCACCTCTGTTCTCCCCAATTTAAAGCTATAATCCTTGTTATTTTGTTGCTTTGCTTTTGCTTTTTCCTGTATAAATAGCTTTTCAAATGTGATGTGAAATATATATATATATATGCAATTTTGTCCTCCTTTTAAAATTATAAGAATATTCCATGTAATTCCAACGTCTTTGTCAACATTTTAATGATTTTCATAATAAATTGAGTGAAATTGATTTATTTTCTTAATTCCTAGTGCAATTCCTTTTCTTTGCAATTATAAATAATGCTACTATAAATACCCTCATGCCTTTAACCGTTTTTCAAAGAAAGTCCTTGACAGGTGGTAGGTACATCAGTCTAAAAAGTCTAGGTCAGGCTGCAGTAATAAACAACCTCCAAATCTTGTGTGCTTGTGACCAACAGTGGTTTATTTCTTGCTCATGCTATATATCCATTGGGAAAAAATTTTTAAATGGAATGAAGTCATGAAAATTCATCTCCCTTTAATTCAATTCAACAAACATTTATTGAGTTCCTGTGATTATAAGGCCCACCACTAGCCCTGAAGCTAGTTGAAAAGATTTTTTGATGAGTCACAGATAAATGAAAACTGGAAACTCCGTTTTCATAACATGCTTTACAGCAGCAGATAAAAAAAATCAATGAAAGGCAAAAGATCATTTTTCTAGTCTAGTCATTTGTATGCCAGGTCTGTCCTGTTTCAGATGGAACTCTCTTTCTGTTTGCTTCTCTGTGCATAAAGGCCAGGCCATGGGTCACTGGCCCAGTTCTGCAACACATGCAAAACCATGACCTCCAATGCCATTGTGAAATTTCCTAAACAAAACTCATTTCAATTCACTAAAAACAAATAAAATACAAATGACCTTTAGGTCAATGGCTCTAATCGTAGGAATTTCCTTAAGGAAATATTCCAAAAAAGGAAAAACCAATACAGTCATGAAAATCCTTAATGTAAATATTTGTAATAGCAAATAATAGTAGGTGAATTATAGTATATTTACTGGATTGCATATAATGAATTGGTAAGCACTGAAAAGTATGAAATTTGTACAGAAACTCAAATGCTTTATGACTTCAGGTAAAATGGAAAATAAAATTCCTTTTTTGTTGTGCAGTTAAGTACAAAATATGCATATACTTAAAACAAGTCTGGTAAGGAGACGTGACAAAGGAAATGGTAGATTTGTTAGGGAACAGGAATTTCGCATTATTTTTAAAAGTTTATTATTTCTGTTGTTTTAAATATTTTTTCAAAAATAAAACATTTAAAAATACAATAAAAACCATTTCCAGGCAGGGCTGTGTCCAATAAATGTTTTAAAGAGTTGAAAGTACAGACGTAGGTAGATTCCCAATACTGAGGCGGGCTGTTAATTTGCTGCTTCTTCCATTGGTCCTTTGACTGATATGTCCTATGCCTCATTACTCACAAACTGAATCATTTTGATAAGTTTTTTTTAAAGAGAGAGGGACAGTGAGAAAGAGAAAGAAAGAGAGAATAAATTTTATTTAGTTTTTTTGTGTGGCTTTTGTTGCTCCAAGACTTTGTTGTGTTTGTGGTGCTGGGGTTTGAACCCATGTCCTTGTGCATGCCAGGTGAGCCCTGTAACTGCTGAGCCACCACTCCAGCCCCTCATTTCAATAAATTTAAAATAGAACTGCTTGGGGAAAAGTGTAACTGTTGGTATCTCTTGCCATCTCTTTCCAAAACTCAGGGAACGCATAGATTTGAAGACTGAGGCATGCTCGAATGTGAAATTTGTGGATTTGGGGGAAGAAGACATAGTTCATAACTGTCTATAACCCTGTCTGTCACTGTCCTTGGAATGGGATCCGTAGCAGACACCCAATAATTTGTTGACAGAACAAAAAGGAGGGACAGTCTGTATCATTCAGGTCCTAGACATGTCAACATGGGAGGCAAGGAGGGAAAAGGGATGAGGCCAGGAGCTCTCCACTGTTCCATCTCCACAGACATCTCTAAGGGGACACTAACAAAAACAATCCATGCATTGGTGGTCTGCTCTGGGGTCTACCATCCAATTTTCACTCCCTCATCAACTGCTGCTGAAATCCACCAAGGAGCTGCCTGCTGGACTGTCTTGTCAGGACAGACATTCTTCACTGGAGCCCCTCTCGGGCTCCTATGTGGAAGAGACAGGCTCTTGGAATCCATATTTGCCTTGGAATTAAAAACTCTTTGGAAGAACTCAGAAAGCTGAACACCAAAACCACAAATAATCCAATCAATAAATGGGCTAGGGAACTAAATAGAAAGTTCTCAACAGAGGAAGTTCAAAAAGCCAATTAATATATGAAAAAATGCTCTACATCACTAGTAATCAGAGAAATGCAAATCAAAACTTCACTGAGATTCCACCTCACTTCAGTCAGAGTGGCAAAAATGAAGAATATGAACAAAAACAGATGCTGGAGGAGTTGTGGGGAGAAAGGACACTAACACTGCAAACATTACAGCCACTCTGGAAAGCAGTGTGGAGACTCCTCAAAATACTAGAGATGGAACCACCTTACCACCCAACTATCTTACTCCTGGGTATTTTCCCAAAAGAGCTAGAATCGGCATACTACAGAGACACAACTACACCAATGTTTATAGCAGCTCCACTTACTACAGTTAAAGTATGCCAACCTAGATTCCCCTAGCTGGATGAATGGACTGAAAAATCGTGGTATATATACACAATGGAGTTCTGCTCCGCTACTAGAGAGAACAATATCATGGCATTTGCAGCCAGATGGATGGAAATGGGGGAAAAAATATGCTGAGTGAAATATCCCAGACTCAGAGACTTAAGGGCCAAATGTTTTCTCTTCTATGTGAAAGCTAGTGTAAAATCTACAACAGGATGAGAGTCAGCTGAGTTTAAGTAATAAACTCACCATAGGTGAAACTCCACAAAAGCAGGGGGAACCATACCTAGGAAGGTGAGGGGAGAAGAGAGGGAGGCAGAGAGGGGAGCAAGGGATAAGGGGGTTTTATCAATACAATGGGGAATATTCAACTCCCATTAGCAGCCTAGCTATACACAGACAGGCAGAGGTCCTCAGAAATGTCAACAATTATAATACACGTATATGTTCATTTCAAACTACAGCAAGGTGGGATTACAGAGGACACAAGAGTTCGGGGAATGGATGAAGGCGGGTAGATCCTACTTACTATCTCACTATGTCAATATCCATGCATGCACGAATATGTAACAACAATTCCCTCCAATATGTAAGTCTATGTCGAACATAAAAACTAATAAATATTAAAAAATATCTCTTTGGAAACATCATCGTGCTTTGCCATTTGCATCCGTATGCCACCAAGGCCAGAGACTCTTATTTTGCTCTATTTAGCGAGCCCCATTCCTTACTTGATTTTGGTGTTCTAGGTTTGCTGGGAGCAGATGCCAATTTGCTCTTGGTAAGCTTGGTGATATAGCACAGCAGCCGGAGCCTCCGAAAGTATACCAATGGCAGCCTCACAACCAGTAGCCACGTACCACAATGTCACCTTGGCTGTGGTCCTGCAGACAGCGTGGTGGCTGGTGATAGTGGCATCTGTTTGGACCACTTCTCTGGTCTGTGTCTGAACAGCGAGGAGGCCAGAGTGGATTTACCAGCGCAAGAAGTTTTTGCTGAAATGAAGATGGGAACAAATTTGGGCAATCAGCACATTCTCAAAGTGACACTGCCTGATGTTAGACACGGGCACTTGCACTGAGCTATGGCAGTGTGATCACTCGGGCTGAATTGGTGAGGAAGGCACTGGACCAGGAGCCTGGCCAATGTGGGTGGGGCTAAATGCTTCCTGGCCCTCTCTCTGTGTCTTCTTTTGCCCTACTTTTTTTTTTTTTTGGTAAATTTAGCAAAAACATCTCAGTCTCATGAGTCATTGTGAAATTTTAATTCCCATTACAAAATATTTTGAGGTCCTCAGTAGAAATGAGAGAGTAATTGTTATATATGGGTTTGGAATTAGCTTGATCCAGGTCTTCTGGGTAATTAGTTTATTCTCTTTTTACACTGCAAGAACACGGAGAGCTCCGGGAGGCAACCTTTCCCACTGCATTCCTAGTGTTCAGTGGCTTCTTCTACAAAGAAGTTTTTATTTTTGAGGAAAAAAAAAACTCAAACACAAACACATCGTCATTTAAATTTTCTGATGCTTCCTTTGTTCAAGGTTTAAAAGATGCAAAAATTTCCCAAACCTGTAGGAAAATAAACCTTCCACTGCCAAGTTTCAGGCTGAGGAGAACTCTTCTGAGTGGTTTTCAATTGTCTGCTGTAATAAATGATTAATTTCCCCATTACATTACTTTAAAGGGATTCAAAATGATACTACCTTCCTTTTATATCCAATTTTATGAGTCACTTGGATGACAGTTTGTCATGAGTAATAAAAATGGACCAAACAATTTAAATAAACTGTGTCCATGCAGCAGGCTTCCCATGTGATGGAAGACTCTGGATTAATCCTTCCTCTTCACTGGGGTGTTGGCTCCCTTCTGAAATGGGCTTTGAGTGCTCCTGATAGAACAGAGGCTGCTGGGAGCCAATCTGCAGACCTTCTGGGTGGGTGGGGGAGGGCTTCAGGAGCCACCTCTTAACCAGCTCAGGCTCATTGTGCCCAGGGCTGTCATAATCAGCGACCACAACCTGGGTAGTTTAGCACCTGTCACAGCTCTGGAGGTGGGCAGGGCTCTGCTCCCTCCAAAGACTGCAGGGAAGGGTCGGCCCCAGCCTGTGCCCTGGCTGCTGGTGGGTCCCAGTCTTCACCCAGCACTCTCCCTGTGGACATGTCTAGATTCAAATTTCCCCTTGCTATAAAGTCCCTAGTCATTAGATTAGGGACCGTCCTACTCCAGGGTCATATCATCTTAAGTAATTATATCTGCAATGTATCTCCAAATAAGATCATGTTTGGAAATGCTGGGGGATTAGGACTTTACCATAGAAACTGGGAATGGGGGACAACTGAACCCATGCTGCTCACCCATGTGAGTCTTGTACCTTCAGGCTCTTCATCCCCAGGCTGCTGGGAAGTTGCCAGATCTGTCCTGTCAGGCTTTTCAGATCTGATCACGACACTGATTCTCTCCCCTGCCTTTACCCCTAGGAGAGGAAGAGGACCAGGCATCCTCCTTACATTCTACCATTTCATTCCTCTTTCCCCAGGCTACAAATGCTCTAATTCACCCTCTATTCTCTCTCCTTCAAGCAATGATCCAGAATTTTTTCACACTAAGGGAATAAAACATCATGGAACCACTGTGGAATCTTAGCATTAGAACTCAGAGATCACCTCCTCTACATTCCTTCCTCCAATGTCCTAGACACATTGCAGACACCAAAACGTTAACCAATGTTCTTGGTGGAATTCTGGGCCCTGGTGATCAATGGATGGATTTTTGGGTGGGGTGGGAAGCAAGGACTGATTTTGAGAGTTCTGAAGTCACAATCATGAAGCCAACTCTCCTGCCTGGGTGGTGCCTTTACACAGCATCTACCACAGAGGCCAAGGCTCTGAAGAGTGGGAGGGTGAGTAGGTGGGGATGTCCCCTTCTTGAGTAAGAGTCCAGAGTCACCGAAGTTCTGACGTGGGCTCCCCCCGGCCCACAGATTCATGAATGCTGTGCTCTTGAGGACATTATTGCCCCACTGTGTTCTTGTCCCTCAGGTGTGTTAGAGTGGGTCTCACCTTGAGATCCTGCTCTGGGAAGCTCAGAGGGCTTTTCATCACTTTCCCTTAAATTTTAAAAAGTAATACATATTCATTGTATAAATCTTTGGAAAAAATGTAAAGAGTGGGTATTTTCATTTCCAGAATCCCTTTACCCGGAGATGGATATTGTTAATACTTCTCTATATTTCCTTTCCATTTTTCCTCTATGTAGGCTGATAGATGATAGAGAATTTTCTAGAATAGGGCTGAAATTTTAGATTACAGTTACATATGTTGTTTCTTTTTTTTAAATTTTTTTTAAAGAGAAAGGGACAGTGAGAAAGAGAAAGAGAGAATCAATTTTATTTAGTTTTTCGTGTGCCCCTCATTGCTCCAACACTTCATTGTATATGTGATGCTGGGGTTGGGACCCAGGTCCTCACGCATGCCAGGCAAGTGCTGTTAACTGCTGAGCCACCGCTCCAGCCCTTCATAGCTTCTTTCTTATAACTTAAGTGCTATTATGAATATTTCTCCTTGTCATTTAAAACCCTCATGTTTAGCATTCAATGACTTCATAACACATTGTTTGGATTTCCTATATTTTTCTTGATTGTTCCCTTTTGTGAGAACATTATGTTTGTTTTGCAATTTGGGGGACATAAATATTCAACAATATTTAGTGATTACTTTGGACTAGTGTCCTAAAAATGGAATTGCTGGGTGAAAGGGCATGGACATTTGGAGAGATCTTGATAAACACTGCTAATTTATTACCTGTGTCCCTTCCATGTCCTAGTGGTGTATTAAGCTTAGATTACAGCCTCCCAGTATGTGGGCAGACAGTTCGGCATGGAATGAGAGATCAGTTATTTAATTGTCCTGGTATGGAGAGAATAAGGAACTAATTTCATCCTATTTTTATGTCACTAAGCCCATAATAACCACATCTACACTTTAGTCCAATGTTTGGAATTTTTCTATTGCTGCTGGCAAAAGTTAGTGAGGGAGCCCAAGGCCAAGGACTCAGAGAGAAGAAAGCACTGCCAGAAATTAGTTACCTGCTTTTTTTCCTAAATAAACTCAACATAACAGGAAGGAGATGGGAAGGGAAGAGATGAAATAAACCAAACTGACTGTTAGCTGCTCCCATTTCCTTCCAACAAATCATGGACTATAAGCTGCAGAAGGAAGACTTTCAGTATCAACAGACTCGTGATTTCTGAACCAGGAAACTGGGCAATGTTGGTAGAAATGTTGGCCAAATCTGGGCCTAGATGGATCTCAAGGCCACTTCTAGGAAATCCAGCACTCACAGAACCCACAGCCACCCCTGAGTGACCTGGGTAAACCTCTCTGGTCAATTTCTCTTTCCTAATCCCTTGGTTTCATTTAAAAAAAAAAAAACAAAACAAAACTGTGAAATACTTTAGACATGAGAGAAGGTGTGCTCACAACCCAGCTTATGAAAGGAAACTCCACAGAGTGAGCCTCTGCTCACGCCTTACATTCTCCTCTTTCATCTTCGTGCTAGGAGTGATAAGTATTCATAATGTAATCTTCGTCACTTGCACGCGTTTCTGTATACCTTGCTTTTTTGTCCCCCGTGCTGGCTGCGAAGCTACTCCCTGTCGCGCACGTGGCCGAGGTGCGTTGTCTCTGCTCCTCCTTTGCAGGTGTGTGCTGTTTCTTTACCCAGTCTCCGGACGGTGGGATTCCTAGTTTTTCCTTGTGAAGAATGCTGACGCTGCCTCAGCCCTGGGCGTCCTCATGTGCAGGCTCTTCCGGATTTCCACGCGGTTGTGTTCACAGATCTGCACCAGGATCATCTTTAGATTTTGCACATTTTCTTTCCAAGAGAGCTGTTTTCGAGTCCCCACTGCTGCACAGCCTTGTCCACTAGGATTTAAGCTTTTGTTATCTGTAGGGTTTTAATGCGCCAGCCCCTGGTTACCAGTGAATGTTTACAGTTTGCGTGTGCTTTTTGGTAATTAGTGCTTCTTCTCCTGTAAACTCATGGGCACATCATTTGCCCATTTTGCTTCGTTAGGTCATTTACCCCATGTGAAAGTGGGCAAATCTGGGGGCTGGAGCAGTGCTTCACTGGTTATGGCCCTTGCCTGGCATGTGTGAGGACCCCCACATAGACAAGCAAGTGTTGGAGCAGTGAAAGCCACATGAAAAGCTAAGTAAAGTTGTTTCTCTCTTTCTCTCACTGACCCATCTGTATAGAATGAAAACCCTTGTTTTCAATCTAAAGGGGAAAAGCCTTCTCAAAGGGACAACAGCACTGAAAGGAAAGGTGGCTTGGTCCAGAAGATGATACTAGACAGTAATTTAACCATCTGCAGAGAGAAGCACAGCCCTCCCCTCACCTCCTGGTGGTGAGGGGCCCAGGGAAATCATCCCAAATCATATGTGTTCTCCAAATGAGTCTAGATACAGAATGAAGTCAGTCTAGCTCCCAGCGGACCAATTAGTTCAACTGTCTTTACTACAAGCATCGGAAACCAAGTCTAGCTGCTTTAAATCAAAATGGGGTTACTGAAAGGGGACTGGCAACCTTTAGCAGGTTGAAGAAGCAGTGTGGAAGAAAGCTCCTGAAACAGAAAAGCTGCCCCGAACCCATTCCCAGGTCTGGCCTGGTGGAGACAACGCTGCCCGCAGATGTTGTGCCCACACGCTGCACACCACCACTGACTTTGGCACTGGGGAACTTGCTGGCGACTGTGGCGAGAGTGCTTTTGCTGCTGTCAGGACTGAAGGGGTACGAGTGGGTTCAGGAGGTAAGCAGGTGCCAACACTCCTGTACAGAGAAGTCCCTCTAAAGGGACACAGAACGGGCCAGTGGGTATAGGGGGACATGCAGTGAGCAGGGTTTGCCGAGGTGGGAACTTGGCCATCAGGATGCATGCCCCTGGGAGAGACGGTGCAGAAGAGCAGGCGGTCACAGGAGTGCAGTGTTGGAGCAGGGTGTGACGTTTGTACAGGGAAGCCCAGTCCTCCCCGGTGACAGAGAGAAGCTGCTGTCCCTCGAGATGGGTGCAGGAGGCCAGTAGCATGGGGACAATGGACGTACACTCTGATTCTTTGGTGAAATAAGTGAGGTCTATTGCTGATGATTAAAAAGGGGAATGGGGCATAGAGGCCTTGGGAATAAGAGAAAAACAGGAGTAATGATCCAATTTCAAAGGTTTGTCATTTTCATTCCTGTTATTTTAATATCACAGGATAAAATTCAATTGAAACATTTCCTTAAAGTGTTCACTAATGAACAAAAGCAGGATATAAACTGCCCATATTTATCCCAGGTGAAGCCAGTTCATGAGAACAGTTTATCAAAGAACTACATCCAGCCCTGGAATCTCTGCAACCCACCCTCTATTTACCTTTTTCCAGAAACGAAAAGGACGAAACAGTGAATGTCTGCCTGTCCTAAGCTGAAAGTCCAAATTTTCATATTGATTTGGACTGACCTTCAGGGAGAGTGAGAGAGGGCAAGGAACGTTTCAGAACAAAGGGAATCTAACCCATGCCCACGCACTGTGGCAGGCACCGCACTTAGAGGAAAAAGAGGCAAAGCCAAAAGCAGCCGGAGTTTAGCTCTTACAGAGCTTGAAATGGTCTTACAGCAACAGGAGCAAATAAACTTCATGGGTGTGAAAACAGCACCAATCATTTCACCAGCCGTAGGGCCAGGCACTGTGGGTGTTTCAAAACCCTAGTTTTGTTTTGTTTTTTCTTTTTTCTTTCTTTTTTTTTCCCCCCACATTTATTAGAAGTATACTGCGATACAGGATACAGATGAGGGGGAAACATTGTCAAAACTGTAGCAATCAATGTGTATAAACTTTGATAACCAGGGGTAATGCTAACACATAGATAAGCTACTATGGGTTTCATCTATTGCAGTTTCCCCCAGAGGAACTAGTGTAGGAATAACATCGGCTTCTGGAATAAAACCCTAGTTTTGAAACTTACCACCCACACTTGCCACCTCCCTTCACCAGCTGAATTTCAACAGGGCTTGGTGGTGCAATGTTGATATTCCCCAGGGCAGAACGCCAGCCCAGAGGCTAGAGATGGGGGATGCTCCCAGGAATGATTTGATAGTGTCCAATTGACTTGTAAAGAAATTGGATTTGAAAATTTTACTTTCAGCACAAAATTTTGCCAGGTCATAAATTTTCTCTTTGGCCCTTTTCCCAAAGTCATGTGTTAGACGTCACTTGCTGTAAGTACCAACAAGAGAATGAATTTGTCGACAATTTGTTTGATTTCATTGAAAATGATTATTGACACTTCCTTTCCCCCAGCCTGACTTCTCTAGGAGCTGATCTAATTTCTTTAGAGAGCTGTGCCTGTGGCCTCATCTTAATCTGTTGATTGAGTTAGATTGCCGCCAGAACATCAAAAAGGCCTTTATCTGAGTTCTACCCTGTATCTAAGAATGAAATACTGGCTGTAATGAATTATATTGGCTGAAAAAATAAGAGCTGAATTATCACAGCCCACATGTGACACTGATGACAGTAAATCATTGGAGGGTGACACCACGTTGGGTTCAAAACAGACTAGGCCCAGCAGAGGGACGATGGGTGACTTCTAGGCAGTATCCCCATCCCCGCTTTGTTAACTTAAAACTTCCAGATTAAATAAGTTTGGGTAGGAAATGCTGGTCTTTTCATTAATTTGTTTTTAAAAGTGAACAAATGAGGGCTTAGAGTGGTGGCTCAGTGGTTACGGTGCTTGCCTGGCATGTATGAGGATGCGGGTTCAAACCCCAGCACCATGTACACAATGAAGTGTCAGAGCAATGAAAGTCACATGAAAAGCTAAATAAAATTGGTTCTCTCTCTCTATCCCTCTATCAAAAAAAAGTGAACACATGAAAATTATATATATTTATGGGTCTCTTGTGATGTCTTGGTAGGTGTGTACAATGAATAGTGTTCAAATCCAGGTAGAGACCCTTCTTCTAGCAGCTTTGATGCATAGCAAGTAACACGGGGCCAAGAGGCATGAGTCAGTGCCTGGCTCCACTCCTGCCAGGCGTTCTCCATCCCCCAGAATCGTAGATTCAATGCTAGTCTCTGTGACTCAGCTGTCGAGACCTCTTTGGGTGAGTTCCATGGCATGTTTTGTGGGCCAGGGCTGTTAATGTGAATGCAAAGACCTTATCAGCCAAGCAGATGGACCAGCAGCTGCTGCTTCCCGGGGAAACCAGGAGTTCCCCCTGGGTCCCCGGGAAGGGTTTCCTGCGAGGATACCACGTGCGAAGTCCTTTGGGTTGAAAGGCATCTGAGGATGTGAGTTGTCACAGCGAAGCTCCCTGAGCCTTCTCTGAGTTGATATAAATAACTCTGCACTGGCAGCAGATGGGAGGGGAGCCAAATAGTAATGAATACCAGGACAAACAAACTGGCCTCCGGGATGCGGGCCCAGCCACTGCAAACCACAGTTGGCAAGAGGCTTGGAGGTGGCGGTGGGCGAAGCTGTACCAACAACATTGCATTAATCACTCGGGAGCGAAGGGAGGAAGCTCTTAGAATAATACAAGCTCAGATAATTAGGAAAGGCCACACCCCACGGGACTAAGCATTGATTTGAAAGGGGCATTGCTATGGGGTGTTGATCTGCCTACTGTAATGTTTAAATATTAACCAGCGAGTAAGTAGTTATATAATGGCTACTTCCTATTTACAAAGTACTGTGCTCAAGAGATAACACAGAGGGATGAGACGGTGGCCCAGCACCTCATCCACAAGCAACATAAAGCAAATGGTGAAGTAGAAGCAGGGAAGAAGGAACCCTAGCAGAGCTGGGCACAAAGAACTCTTACAGAAAATGCTTTTCTTTTCTGCATTCTTGGGTTCATATTAAGTACGAGGAAAACAAAGTGAGGCGAAACCCCAGTGGGAACATTGAGAAACTAGCACATAGGAAACTCAGAGCTGCTCTGAGCTGGAGGCCTGCAGCAGACATGGGTTTATGAGTCCAAGCCAGGGGCTGCCGCAGAGAGCAGGGGGCAGAAATGGGGCTCCTGCCTTAGGCTGGGTTAGTGCCTCTGCCCTCAGTGGAATCAACCTAGATCCTCTCCAGATAAAAGCATCCTCATCTAAGGCCCCCAGGATTCCCAGAAAGTAAGAGCAACAAAAAGGTTTCCTTCCGAATCAAAGAACAGGAACACACAACCAAGAGGCCACCAGGAGCAAGACTCAGCAGAAGTAAACCCCCCTCCTTCAGGCTCCAAATACAAAATGACAATGGAGAGAAAGCTTAGAGCTTGAAAAAGGAGTCATAAAAGTAATCAGGGCTACTAGAAGATTTTCAAACAGGAAAAAATGGAAATTTGAAAAATGGAACCATGGGATGGGTGTGGAAGGTGAGGGGGAGGGGAGAGGGAGGGAGGACAGGGAGGGATCTAGGGAGACAATCAACAATTTCCCACACTCTTTACACCCTGAGAATCCAAATATTACTTATGCAATCATTTAATTCTGGAAAATTCACAATCTAAACATTTATATGGTTTGTAGGGGCAAAATATAAAAGAATCAAGAGACTGGGGTATGGGCAATGTGGGGGTAATTCTGGTTTAGGAACAAATGCATATCATATTGTTACTTTATATGCATTTATGATTCTACAATAACTCAATTCCTTAATAAAAATGTTAAAAATGTAGAAGTTAAAAAATGGAATCCTAGAAAACTTAAGACACCAATTCAGTGGGTGGGTAAAAGCAAATTGGAAGCAACTAAAAAGATCATTTGATTTGTTCCTTTATTTATTCTCTCTTATTAATGGGGGAATCAGGGCTTTGTTCCCTAAAGGAAAATATTTATTTGATGACACCAGACTGCAGTGGCACTTGAAGGAGTGCTTATGGGCTTAACTGCATTTAACTTAAAATGCAGAATGTCTGGGAATTCTAATGTTCCTGGGCTTACCCGGGGTTCCTTAGCATCGAGGGACCTCTCCTCCCTGCAGTTCCTCATCCTTGAGGATTTCCCTGGCTCCTGTCGGATTTATTTTTACCTCCGTCCCTGTTGCCATCTTGTTATTGTATCTGACACTGTGTTATGGTCACTGCCTCCTTCCTTTAGTCAGGAGCCCCTGAAGGACACCAGCTGAGCTACAATTGTTGCATGCAGGGCTTGATGCATTGGACTGCATTCTATAAAATTTTTACCAAATTATTGCAGAAAAAAGCTGAATAGTGAAGATTTGCAATAAGATTCTTTTGGAGTTATCACCAGATTTGGCTTGTCTTTAATTTAAGCACACTGCTGAATGTGCAGTCAGTATTTTAGTGATTATGTACAAAAGGTCCCTGATCTAAAGCAAAGCTTTGGCTTTGATAACAAGCTTCTCTTGGCTACCACCCTGTTCTCATGGTGTCCTCTGCCTCAGTCAGCCCTCACACGGAGCTGTGTGTTGGGGTTAGCTGAATGCACCCCCTGGCAGAGCACCTCTCTAACCAATGAGAGAATCTGGCCTCCATCCCAAAATGCAGCATTGCAGCCAGAGGCTGCAGCACTTTGTCCGGACAATCATGACTCTTACACAAAGCTCTTCAAGCCATTACTGGGACCTAAGGTCATTCGACTCGAGAAAATTCTGCTTTCCGCAGGGTTCAAGGGCACTGCCAGGAAAGCAAGAGCTGAAGTCAGCATCCACCACTCACCAGCAGCCCCTGTGCAGCCGGTGCAGACTCCGCTCCTCAGGAGCTGGACCCCTAACTCACTCATCAGGCTCTCCCCCAAGGGTGCTGCTTGGCTTTTTTTAAAAATCAGAATCACTTTGGGTGTTTGGTTAATGCAGCTTGCAAAGCCTCCTCAGGCCCACTGAACTCCTCCTGTGGGTGAACCCTTGGAATCTTGTCTTTTTTTTAAAGAGAGAGGGACAGTGAGAGAGAGAGAGAGAGGCAGACAGACAGAGAGAGAAGGGGAGAGGGAGGAAGCAAGAAAGAATCAATTTTGTCTAGTTTTTCATGTGGCTTTCATTGCTTAGACACTTCATTGTGTATGTGGTGCTGGGGTTTGAACCCGTATCCCTGAGCATGCCAGGCAAGAGCTGAAACCACTGAGCCACGGCTCCAGCACCTGATTTGATTTCTTATAACCAAAAGAACAATACCACAACTCTCTCAATTCTATCCCAACATGGCATCATCCACAAAGCTTTGAACCAGCACAGACATGATGGGAGGGCTTTCCAACTGTTCTTCTAAAGATTCACTGATGTCTGCCTCCTTTCTTGATCCAGGCAACTTCAATGCACCTCTCTGTCCTGGGGAAGCAGACAACAACCCCGCTAGACCTGCAATCCCGGTTATAATTCCCCAATTCTCACGCACCTCCTGATGAGAAACCTGCGTACCCCACTCCGTTCTTGCCTTTGGTTCCAAGTAAATTAAAATTCCAAGCCAAAGATTCTAACAGGAAATGAAAACAAAAACCTAATTTATCAAAAGAACGAGTCATTTACCCCCTGGAGGCATGAATAACTCATGCCTAGCTCTGAATCAGGGCACCCAAATAGAATAAAAAGCGCATGTGTTAAATATATATTTAAGCCCTACCTCAGACAGATGACTAATGTGTGTTGTGCTGTTTTGTTTTTTATTAAACCCACAGAGATAATTATTTACTCAATAAAATTTAAACTGTTATCGCTGCATAGTTGGAAGCCGAGGGTAGTATTTTTCTTTCCCGCCCCTTCCCGGCTGCAGTTGATACAATAGTAGAGCAGACAACGTTAATACTAGTTTTCTTCTATACTTCTACTACAATTTATGGGAAGGAAATCTGTGAGATCACATCTTCCTCAAAAGCATTCTGAAGGTGCTCCTTCTAGGCCCTCTCCTGGCCTAGACTGTCACCCCTCATTCCTAATTGATTCATTTTCTCCATCCCCCAGGAAAGCGGCGGTTTTTCAAGCTTCCTATGTGGGGAGAGGATGTGTCCATCTGCAACTCCCCTTTGGAGGTATCTGTCAGGTGGTCTGAGGACAATGGGACTAGGAAGTGTTGGGGACAGACAGACCTGGGTGGTCATGGTGGTGAGCTAGCCGGGGAAGTCTTCCCTGCTGACAGTTGTTAGGAGAGAAGCAGGATCTAGGTTCTGCCTAGGTTGTGGTGCCCTACCCCTGTAGTCCCCTGAGCACGATACCCATCTTGCATTATGGCCCTCTCCCAGGAACCCCCGTGGGTCTCTTCTGACTTAGGAATATATCAGCCGTCTAGAGTGACTGGATTTCCATCGGGTCCTGGGAAATGTAATTTCTCAGGAGCAAGCTAATCTGGATTTGGAATATATTCAATAAATTGCTCCAGTTGATCAAAATACGGTCACAGAACCATGGAAGAAAGGCACAAGTTGATGCATATCATGAGTACACAAAATGGCCCTTCTTAAAAACATGTTATCATAGTTTAGTTATTGTAAATTGAGCTGCTACGAACATAGATATTGCTGTGTCACTGTAGTGTGCTGATTCTAAACCCCCTGGAAAAATACCCAGGAGAGGGATAGCTAGGGATGGTGCGCTCATCCCTAGTTTTTTGAGGATTCTCCACACTGCTTTCCAGAGGGGCTGTACCAGTCTGTAGTTCCACCAACAGTGTGCTAGTGTGCCTATCTCTCCACAACCCCTGCAGCATCTATTATTGTTCATTTTCTTCCTTTTTGCCAATCTGACTAGCATGAGGTGATATCTTAATGTAGTTTTCATTTGCATTTCTCTGATTACTAGTCATTTAGAGCACTTTCTTATGTATTCATTGGCCTGATCAATGTCCTTTGTTCAGACGTTTCTATTTAGCTCTTTGGTCCATTTATTGATTGGGTTGTTTATGGAAACAACCCAGATGCCCCTCAGTGGATAAATGGATCCAAAAACTGTGGTACATATACCATGGAGTTTTACTCAGCAATTAGAAACAATGATAGTGCAGCCTTTGAAGGTAAATGGATGGCTATGGAAGAAATTATGCTGAGTGAAATCAGCATAACTCAGAGAACCAAGGGTCGAATGTCTTCACTCATCTGTGGAGGCTGGAACTAGACCCTGGCCATTGAGAAAGGAAGTCATCGTTTAAATCTGGATAAGGTATAATGACATACAACCTAAGGCATTTGTAGAGATGTATTGGGAAGGATGGGGGGAGGGATAAGTGTGGGTATTTGGGGGAGTTTTGGGGGGCAAATCTAATTTTCAGAATTTATACATATTATTTTATTAGAAACTTGTTTGATTGTTCAACAAATAAATTTCTTAATAAAAAAGCAAGTACGTTATCAGGTAGCAGCAACTCAGCCACGTTCTGGGCTTTCACTGACCTATGTCTGTTTATGGAATGGGAGTGGAACCTTCCAGGAAGGAGAGGGAACAGTCGCAAGATTTCAGGCTATGGGTCAGCAGACCCTGTGTGTGGCCCTGCAGGAGCCATAGTACAGCCTTTCGTGGAAACCTGTAGCCAGAGGCCTCAGTGCCTTCCCTTCTGACCCAGGCCCTGTCTTCCTCCATCTGCATTTTATTCTACAGAGATCATTGGGTACCGTGAGGGCATCTGACATTCCTTGGCTCAGCTGTGCCTCTGAGTCACTCCCACAGAGGTACTAAGAACCCAGAAGCAAATGCATGAAGCTCATGAGGGCTTGGTCCTGGAAAAGATAGGGGAGGAAACAGCCCACCTGAAGACACTGGTGCCAGGCGCTCTGGCTGCTGTCCACTTTTTCAGTTAGCTTCTGGTGAGTCGTCCATTCGTGATCTCAGACACCAGCACCGCCAGCTGGGAAGGACAAAAACACCAGGTGAATGTTGTGTCTAAATCTACCAGTTCTCCACTGGCAACCAAATGGGGATAAACAACACCATGGAAATTTAAATCACTTCTTTCTTGGAAAAGGTGTTTTTCTTTTCTAAAGAAGATAAAGGCATATTGACCAGCTGGTTATTTAAATTTATGAAAGCACACAGGACAGGCTGCCGCAGCCTGTTATTTTCAATAATGATTGTAAATTAAGATAAAGGCATAGAGGATTCCTCTCCCTGAAGACGAGATATGGATTCCATGCAGGAGATCTCACGAAACAGTAACATATATCACCTGGAAAAATATATCAAACGCCAGGAAGAAAATTTCCTTTATGTTTTCTTATGAGCCATTTATTATGAAAGCAAATGTCGGAAGCAAAGTGCCCTGCTTAGCTGAATCCTTAGAACCAGTGGCCATAGATATGAAAGTACCTGGTGAATAAACCTCTGGAAAATCTGCTTCTCCAGGGTGTAAAGAGATTCTTCCTCCATCCTCCACATCCCCCTTCTCATGCTTAGAAAAGGGAGGTATTTCCAGCACCCAGTAGCCCACAGTTGACCTCTCTTTTTCTTGGGGTGCTTGAACCCACAAAGCAGAGTCATTGACACTTGAAGGCAGACTTGTTAGAGAATGGGCTACAACGCAGCAGCTTGGTGCTTGGGTCCTGTTGCTGCTTTGTGAGTGAAACTATGCCTCAGTTTCGTTGTCTGTAATATGAGGATATTTATACCTCCTGTCTTGGTGTGGATTTCGAGCAGAGCCTAAGTAAAGATTTGGGACCAGATATGTTATGGAAGGTGTATTAGACGCTCAGGGCTGCCGGAACGCATGACCGTAAACTGGGTGACTTTAGTAACAGGAACGTATCTCTCACAATTCTGGAAGCCAGAAGATGTTGGCAGGGCCAGGCGCCCTCTGAAGTCCCTGGGGAACTCCTTCCTAGCCTCTTCCTGGTGCTGGCGGTTGCCCACGTTCCTGGTTTGTAAGGACATCATCACAATCTCTGCCTCCATCGTCACCCAGGCTTCTGCTATGTCCTTGTCCTTCTGTGTCTTATAAGGACATTCTTGTGGGATTGAGATCCTACCCTAAGCGATATGATCTCATCTCCTTCCTTAATTGGAACCTCCTGCAAAGACCCTATTTCGAAATAAGCTCACATTATGAGGTTCCAGGTGAGCATGAAGTTTTGGGGAGATGTTATGTAATCAGATACAGGGCTCAAGGCTCCTTTGGGGTCCTTCATTTCAGTATTAACTGATGTTAACAGTGGGACTAACCTGAAAGGGTATGAAGGATGAATATCCCAGAAAAGGATAAAGAATGATAAACAGTGAGACTGGGGGGCTGGAGCAGTTGCTCAGTGGTTACAGCACTTGCCTGGCATGCACAAGGACCCGGGTTCAAATCCCAGCAGCACAATTACATTGTCAAAAAAACAAAACCCAGATGAAAAAATTAAAGATTCTCTCTCTCTCTCTTCCTCTTAAAAAAATTTTAGTGATTTGACTTGATCTTCAAGACTCAGTTCTTTGAGAAAGTGCAGATATCTCCAGGGAGGTAATGAGACAATTTCTCAAGCTGCAATCAATCAGCCAGGGGATGGGACACAAGAGACTCATCTAGCTGGGTGTGGGGCTTTTACAAAGTACATCTGCCCCAGGAACTCCAAACCGGAGGTGTAGGAAGGAGTGCCCTGCAAATTCAAAAATTTCCCTCGTGAACTGCTATGGGTTCTGCAAAAGTGTTATAGAGCTCAGGTGTGTGGCTTATGTTTCAGTTTGTTGCTCCACACCCTTGTTTGGGAATGGGGTGGGGCATAGGTGGAAAAAGAGAAAGTTCACCGGAGATCTGTTGGCTGAAAGGGCAAACGACACAAACGTTACTCGTTTCATATTCCCTGGAATAATAAGTCTAAAATTTGTAGCCAGATGGTGAAGTGAGTTTGGCTCACTGGTTCAAATCCTGTGTGTAGTATGTGGCTGAGCTGAGGGCTGTGTTAGGGATGAGACGGAGGCCACAGCTGGGCTAAGTGGGCAGAGAGCCAAGATGAAGTCACAATGTACCACACACATTTACAGGGACCTGTGCCACAGATTTGTCATCCTTGGGGCATAGCTTTTTAAGGATCATTTCCTAAATATGTCATTACCAGACATAGGTAACAGGTTTTCATATCTTGGCATGAAAATGTCCAAACAAAACAGTCACAGAAATGAATGATTTCTATGCTATTACTCCTTTTCCATATTTCTAAAGACATCTGGTTGCTCAATGTACAAACCTTGTGATTTTTTGAACCGCAAATTCTTAGAGGCAAGGCACAATCTATTTATACTCTCTAGCTGAGTACATGCTAGATATCAGTTGTGTAAGCAGGATTCCTGGGTCCGGGCCAGGCCTGGGCTAAGCAAGTTGGGGTTGGGGTGGATGACTGAGAAGGAAGTTGGGAGAGAGGGGGGTTCTAGCTCCCGATCTTCCCCAAGGAGCAGCTGCACCACCAGGGGTAATTTATTCCAACCCCTAGCACCGCAGTTGCTCTACTTCCAAAATGGGGTAAGATTCTGTCGCTCGCCACATGTGCCTATATCACATGTGACATAAGATAGAAGGAAATGGAAGAAACGCTGGAATGACCCTGCCGAGAAGATGCTTTCAGATATACCCATTGTTGCATATGTGTAGCTTACTCAACACCACTATGAACAGAGTGGACAAACTGAAGTCCTTACTTGAAACATCTCGTCTTTCTAGATGTTTAGAAGTGCACAAAGTATGTTAAAAGCAGAGGTAGTAAATAAAACACTTTGTAGACACCTTTTGGTTAAAATTCATAATGAAATAGCTGCCTTTTGGAAACGGAATGATCAAAACACTCCTCTGAGCAGTGCACGTATTTGCGTTGGTTCACAGGGGAGGAGTGTATGGGGTATAAACAAGTATACCCCAAAGGGCTTCACACCAATGTGTTTTTTTGTGAAGCAAGATTGACCACTGTCCCTTATGCCTGTGTTTTGTTTTACTAAACTGTGAAAATAGCGTATATAAAGGACAAAGGAGTCCTAATCCACATCTAGTCTGTCTAGATGTTAAAAGTGGTTGCCAGCATATGATAAAAGCAGAGTTCGTAAACTATCGTATGGAGTACACTTTGTGTTAACATTCATAGGAAAGATTGTTCTTAAACCCACTTAGGAAGTAAAATTGTTAAAGTCATCTCTAAGCATTACAGATGTACATGTCTGTACCTATCTGTACAACCCAGGGCTGATAAGAGATGAGAAGGGGAAGGGTTCTAGGCCAGAATGTTGTGGTTTGGAAGATACTTTAAAATTCTAGCCTTGAAAAAAAAAAAAAAAGATTCTGCCCCTCGCTCCACAGATAGGGGTGAGCCCGTGTGGTGCCCTGTGTAGCGTCGGAGTGGCCTGGGAAGAGCTTGGGGTATTTTTGAGAAACCATTCCTGCCCATTCTAAGGCAGCGCCAGGACAAATAAGAGTGTTTGCCTGAGGAGGGCACTGCCAGGCTCTGAAAGTTAGAGATTTCAGGAAGTCCCCAGGGCCCAACTGTTCAGAAGATGCCAAACAAGGAAACTGAGCAGCTGAAAAGTCACCAGTGTCCCCTGAGGCGGGGAGGGAGCCGGTGCTCCAGGGCTGACCCTTCGCTTCCTTGGCACCCTCCGCTGGGACCCAGGGCACACAGCCATGGTCATTCCACCTCCCAGGCAGCCCCCAGGACACTGAAAGGGGCCTCGGAAACCATTCAGTTAAACATCAACTCATTCTTCGGAAATGAGGAAGCAAGCAGAAAGGTCACTTTTGCTGGGATCCTACAGCTAAACTATGGCTGGAGACAAGCAAGGGGTTCAGGGTCATACACCCCGAGAAGATCAGCAGCAAGGGGCAGAGGAAGCCCCTGCTCCTCACCAGAGCCTGGAAGGCTGGGGGAACAGGACACTGCTGGGTCCTTCTTAGGCCCAGAAGTTAGGACACAAGCAGGAGAAAACAAACCCAATCTATTTAATCTAGAATAAATAGTGAGATGGTGCAGGGTCGTGGGCGCAGAAGGGGATGTTCTCGAAATCTCAGGGGAGGCCAGGGAATTTTTTAGTTCAAGTCTGTGGTAAATTAAAAGTGAGTGGGTCAAAGCTGGAGCGGATGGCTTGGTGGTTACGGCGCTTGCCTGGCATGCGCTAGTACATGGGTTCAAACCCCAGCACCCACAACACACACAACAAAGTGTTGGAGCAATGAGAGCCACATGAAAAAAGTAAATAAAATTGATTCTCTCTCCCTCTCTCTCACTGTCCCTCTCTCTCAAATAAATAAATAAATAAGTGAGCAGGTCAATGGTAAGGCAAGGGTCAGCCATGGGAGCAGTCTGCCCTGGTGCAGGCAATGTGGGGCTCAAGGGACAACGTCCGCAGAGGATTGCCTTGATTAGACCATCTGGAAATTGGTCTTCTTTTTCTCATCATGCACTGCCAGTTCTATTTTTTTTGGGGGGGGGGAGCAGGACCAGGGATTGAACCCAGGGGTGCTTAATCACTGAGCTCCATCCCCAGCCCTTTTTCTTTTTGAGACTGGGTCTAAGTCGCTGAGGCTGGCTTTGAACTTGCGATCCTCCTGCCGCAGCCTCCTGAGTTGCTGGGATCATAGGCGTGCACTACCTGACCCAGATGCACTGGCAATTCTAATTAACAGCAGTGACACAATCTGCTCCCTAAATAGTCTTGGCTGGTCTAACTTCTAAACCACCGTGGCTACTGTTGAGTTTCATAGTATTTATAGAAGCCTAGACCAGCACACTTTTGTTTATCCTTCAATAAACACTGTATTCCACAGGGAAGTCAACTTGGCTGACTCAGCTATATGCGTTTATTCCCAACAGACGCGATTGCGGGGAGGGACGAACGGGACTTAGGAGACGTCAGTTATGACATTCCTTGCAGTCATACAAAAACACCAACAACAGTCGGAGGGTTTTGAACAGCTTTATGCTCTGGATAAAACCCATGCGTTAAAGGCCTGGTCACCAGCCTGTGGTGCTGTTGGGAGGAAGTCTCCACCTTGCAGAGGTGGGGCTTAATGGGAGGAAGCTAAGACAGTACTCTTAAAGGAAGCATTTCTTTCTCTTTTACTTCCTGGCTGCCAGGACTCGAGCAGCTTGGTTCTTTGTGTTCTTGCTGTGATTTGGTATGCCTCCATAGGCCCAAAACAATTGAGCCAACCAACTAAAGACTGAACCTCTGAAATCACAATAAACCTTTCTGCCTTATAAGTTGTTTGTCTTGGGTAGTTTGTTATAGTAATGGAAAGCAATCTAATACAAACAGGTACACCAAAGTTTAAAACTGTTCCTTTGGGCTAGGGATGTAGCTCAATGGTAGACTGCTTGCCCAGCATGTGTGATGCCCTGGGTTCAATTCCCAACCGCTGCCTGGACACACTCACACACACACTCCAATAAAAAGATAAAATGAAATGGAATTGTTTGTTGAAGATCAGCTCAAAGAAATTCTAGAGAGGGCTGCTACTTCTACCAAAGTTGAGGGGAAAGTGAGGAAATGGATAGTTACATTAAAAAAAACCCCAACATACAAAGAAGAAATGTTAGGAGAAATGTCCAAAGGTGCCAGTGTTTTGTAGAAGAGATTTTAGGGGCAGCATTTGAAGCCTCAATAGATTTCACCAGGAACTGGACAAGAACACAGTGATTCAAGTTTCTTTTAGCTGTCATTCAGCTACTTTTCCTGATTTTTAGAGAAGATAAAAATCTATGATAAATTTCCTGGTGATGAATTTTTAGTAAAAAAAAAAAAAAAAATCTTCAAATGTGGAAATATTTGAAAGCTGCTAGGATTGATCCTGAAGAAACAAAAGTGTGAATTGTACTGCTGTTTCTGGAATTTGTTGTGACATGGGATTTAATGGATCTCTGCCAAATTTATTCATGCTTAAGATTTTTCTTAACCCTTTGTATATATCCTGCAACAGGGGAAGGAAAACTCCAGAAGTTTAAAATGAATAAAAGTATTTTTCCATCAATGATGAGTGAAGATAGTTTCATGAATCTGGCCAAACTACCAGAAAATGAATATGCACAAAAAACCAATGTTGATAAAATCACCAACAAATTTACAGAACTCTCAAAGCCCAAAGCTAAAATGTCCTATTTACTACCAACATGTAGAAGATTTTTCCTTTTCAGAAAGCGTATGACTGTAATTTTAACATATTTATTCTTCCTGTTGTTTTTGATAATGTGCTAGTTACTTATCTGCCATGATTATACATGTGAAGCTTAATACAGGAAAAATTTCATGGTCTGCATTTCTTTCCCTGTCATTATTATTATTTAATTTTGTGATTATTATCCAAACTAATTTTGCTCAGGTCAGGGGAGTTATTAAAGACATTTCAGTCCAGGGATTAAAGACACTAGGATCACTGCTGAAGCACACATAACATCCTGGGGAGTTCTACCATTTAAAGGTGACATTCACTTCCATCAAGAAAATAATAACAATATACAATTTTGCTTTAAAAACAGCACCAACACTGCTACTTCTATTTCCATGGTTACCTTTATCACAGAGCAGATAGTTGCCATCTGCTTCATTTCTTGGCTGATAAAAGGAGTTTTCTGAATTCCATTACATGCAGTTACCTTCGTTCTGGTGGAAATGTTAACTTCCACTTTTATTTCAACCAAAGACCAGCTCTAAGACTGAAATCTCTGTGATTTATCTCTGCAGCCTTCTTTCGGGTCTCTTCTTGCTTTTCTCCCAGGAATTTAATTTCCTTTCCCTCTGCCTTCCATGCTCCCTTGCCCTGCTCCTTATCAAATCCTTGAATGCTGTGTGATACACTGGAGAAAGTAAGGGTCCTGGGGGGTGAGATGGATCTAGCTTTGTGAATCCTTGCTCTGTCACTTACTGGTTGAATAATCTTAGGCACTTCACTCTCTGTGTCTCTGTTTTTCAATCTGTAAAATGGAAGAGGAATGTTAAGAATTACTCTGAATGCTCTTTAAGAATTTAGTAATTGGGCTGGAGCAGTGGCTCAGTGGTTATGGCCCTTGCATGACATGCACGAGGACACAGGTTTAAACCCCTGTACCATGTACACAATGAAGTGTCAGAGCAACAAAAGCCACATGAAAAACTAAATAAAATTGATTCTCTCCCTTCCTCTCTCACTGTCCCTCTTTTCTTTAGACTGTTTTTATTTTATTAAGGATTTGAGTTATTGTACAATCATAAATACATTTAAAGTAACAATATGATATGCATATACACTTAAACCCGAATGACCTGCTAGGTCCCTCCCTATCCCCCCACCCACTACATATCTATGATTGCCTTATATTATGTGTTACTATGACTTTGTTGGGTCTAATACATGAGATTGACTACCTTTCACACAGGCCTGGGTTTAGCTCCAGCCTCCACAAATGAGTGAAAACATTCAGCCCTCGACTGAGTTTGGCTAACTTTGCTCAACATGATTTCTTCATCGCCATCCATTTACCTTCAAAGGCTGCAATTCCATTGTTTCTAATTGCTGAGTAGAACTCCATGGTGTGTGTATGTGTGTGTGTGTGTGTATATGTATCCCACAGTTTTTGGATCCATTCATCAAATGAGGGGCATCTGGGTTGGCTGTATAATTTAGCTATTGTAAACTGAGCTGCTATGAACATAGATTTTGCTGTGTTGCTGTAAGGTGCTGATTCTAATTCCTCTGGGAAAATACCCAGAAGAGGGATTGCTGGATTGTATGGTGGATCCATCTCTAATTTTTTGAGGATTCTCCACACTGTTTTCCAGAGTGGCTGTACCAGTCTGCAGTTCCACCAACAGTGTGCTAGTGTTCCTATCTCCCCACAACCCCTCCAGCATCTGTTATTATTTATATTCTTCATTTTTGCTATTGACTGGAGTGAGGTGAAATCTTAAGGTAGTTTTCATTTGCATTTCTCTGATTACTAGTGATTTAGAGCACTTTCTCATGTATTCATTGGCTTGCTCAATGTCTTCTATTTGAGAAGTTTCTATTTAGCTTTTTGGCCCATTTATTAATTGGACTATTTGTGTATTTGATATTAAGGATTTTGAGAACTTTGTAGAGTCTGAATATTAGTCCCCTGTCAGAAGAATCGCAGGCCATGATTATCTCCAATTATGTAGGAGACAATCTTGACAATTTTGACAAATTCCTTTGCTGTGCAAAGGCTTTTTAGCTGAATGGCATCCCACTCATTGATTTTTTACTTTAATTCTATCACTTTAGGAGTCTTGTTGAGGAAGTCATTGCCTAAATGCTGGAGTGTTGGTCCTAACTTTTCTTCTAGCAATTGTATGGTAGCTGGTTTAATTCCTAATTCCTTGATCCACTGACATTTGATATTTGTGCAACGTGACAGGTAAGGATTTAATTTCAACTTTCTGCAGGTGGCTGTCCAGTTTTTCCAGCAACATTTGTTGAATAGGTTGTCATTCCTCCATGTTATATTTTAACCCCCTTTGTCAAAGATCAGATGTTTAAAGATTTGTGGGTATCTTTCAGAGTCTTCTATTCTATTCCATTGGTCTTCAGTCCTATTTTGATACCAGTACCATGCTGCTTTTGTTACTACAGCCCTACAGTATAGTTTTAGGTCTGGTATAGCAAAGCCACCTGTTTGGTCTTTCTTGCTTAATAATGTTTTGGCTATTCTGGGTTTCATATCGATCCAAATGAATTTGAGAATTGCTTTTTCTATATCTGTAAAGAATGACATTGGTATCTTGATGGGGATTTCATTGAATCCATACAGAGCTTTTGGCAGAATGGCCATTTTGATTATATTAATTCTGAATAACCAAGAGCATGGAACATCTTTCCATCTTCTCAGATCATCTTGGATTTCATACTTCACCATCTGATAATTTTCATCATAGAGGTCTTTGACTTCCCTTGTTAGGTTAATTCCCAAGAATTTTATTCTTTTTGAGGATATTGAGAATGGGACTGATTTCCTAATTTCTTTTTCTGCCCTATTATTGTTAGTGTATAGGAAAGCTATTGATTCATGGGTATTGATCTTGTAGACTGCCACTTTGCTAAATCTGTTTATAAGCTCAAGCAGTTTTCTAATGGAGTTTTTTTGGATCTCCAGATATAGGATCACATTGTCAGCAGTCAGGGCTAGTTTGACTTCCTCTCTTCCTATTTTTATCCCTTTGATTTCCTTCTCTTGCCTGATTACTCCAGCAAGGGTCTCAAGAAGTATATTGAATAAAAGTGGTGAGAGCAGACAGCCCTGTGCTGTTCCCAAGTTTAATGCAAATGCTTTCAGCTTTTCTGTTTAGTATTATACTAGCTGAGGGTTTGTCATATATGGCCTTTATGTAATAAAGATAAGTACCTTTGATCCCTATCTTCTTTAGAGTTTTGAGCATAAATCGTTGCTGAATTTTATCAAAGGCCTTTGCTGCATCAATTGAGAAGATCATTTGGTTTTCGTCCTTCATTCTGTTTAAGTGATGAATTACATTTATTGATTTGTGTGTGTTGAACCAGCCTTGCATACCTGGAATGAAGCCCACTTGATCATGGTGAATTATCTTCTTGATGTGTTTTTGAATACAGTTTGCTAGAACCTTATTAAGGATTTTTTTTTATAATTTTTGAACAACCATACAAGTTTTTAACAAAATAATATAAAATGTGTATATATTCTGGATATTGCAATTACCCCCAAGAGTGCCCCCCCAATTACCCTCCCTTATCCCACCTTTCCCTTTCCCACAATATCTCTAAAAAAAGTATTAGGTTGTATAACATTACATCTTATCTGGATTTAACACATGCTAATAGACCAACTTTCTTATTGTCCAGGGTCTAGTCCCCAGCTCCACAGATGAGTGGAGACAATCGACCCTTCGATCTCTGGGTTAAGCTGATTTTACTCATCATGATCTCTTCCATAGCCATCCATTTACCTTCAAAGGCTGCAATATCATTGTTTCTAATTGCTGTGTAATATTCCATGGTATAAATGTACCACAGTTTTTGGATCCATTCATCCAGTGAGAGACATCTGGGTTGTTTCCATAGTCTAGCAATAGTAAATTGAGCTGCTATGAACATAGATATTGCTGTGTCACTATAATGTGCTGATTCTAAATCCCCTGGAGAGATACCCAGGAGTGGAATAGCAGGGTCATATGGTGGACTCATCCCTAGTTTTTTGAGGATTCTCCACATTGCTTTCCAGAGGGGTTGTACCAGTCTGCAGCTCCACCAACAGTGTGTTAGTGTGCCTATCTCTCCACAGCCCCTCCAGCATCTATTATTGTTTATTTTCTTCATCTTTGCCATTCTGACTGGCGTAAGGTGATATCTTAATGTGGTTTTCATTTGCATTTCTCTGATTACGAGAGATTTAGAGCACTTTCTCATGTATTCATTGGCTTGATGAATGTCCTCTGGTGAGAAGTTTCTATTTAGCTCTTTGGCCCATTTATCAATTGGGCTGTTAGTGTTTTTGTAGTTGACATTTTTGAGTATTTTATAGATTCTGGATATGAGACCCTTGTTAGAGGAATCATAGTCCATGATTCTCTCCATTTCCGTAGGAAACCTCTTGACTCTTTTGATTGTTTCCTTGGCAGTACAAAAGCTTTTTAGCTTTATGGCATCCCATTCGCTGATTTTTGACTTTACTGCCTTCACTTTTGGAGACCTGTTGAGAAAGTCTTTGCCTACTCCCAAATGTTGAAGTGTTGGACCAATTTTGTCTTCTATCAGTTGCAATGTAGCTGGTTTGATACCAAGCTCCTTGATCCATTTTGATTTGATTCTTGTGCAAGGAGAAAGATATGGGTCTAATTTCAACTTTCTGCAAGTGGATGACCAGTTTTTCCACATGAGGGATATTGGTCTGTAGTTTCCTTTATTGATGTGTCTTTGTTGGGTTTCAGTATCAGAGTTATGGCTGCCTCATAAAAAGTGTTTGGGAGAGTTCCTTCCTTTTCAGTTTTTGGGAAACCTCAGAGGTGTGGTAAAACTCAGCAGAAAATCCACCAGGCCCTGTGTTCTTCTTTAGTAGGCTTTTAGTTGCTGTATGGATTTATTGGGCTGTTTAGGATTTCCATATCATCCTGCATCAATTTAGGAATGTTATATGTGTCTAGAAATTTGTCCATGTCTTCCAGATTATCTAATTTTTTATTTTTATTAAGAAATCTAGTTATTGTACACTAAAAAAATGCATCCAAAGAAACAATGTCATATGTATGTATTCTTAAATTAGATTTACACCCCCCCCCGATTATCTAATTTAGAGGAGTACAGTTTTTCAAAATATGTTCTTGTAATTTGTTGGATTTCCATGGGGTCAGTGGTGATCACTCGCTTTTCTTTGGTGATTTTGTTGGTTTGCTTCATTTCCCTCCTTCTTTAAGTGAGATTGGCTACGGGTCTATCAATTTTTTTTTTTGAAGTACAAGATCTTTGTTTTGTAAATTCCTTTGTTTTTTTGTTCTCAGTTTCATTGCTTTCAGCTTTGATCATGATTATTTCCTGTCTTTTTTTGGCTTTGGGATTAGGTTGTTCTTCCGTTTTAGGGATTTAAGGGGAAGCATAAGCTTATTTAAATGGGGGGGTCTCTCCTCACTTTTAATGTGGGCATTCGGTGCTACAAATTCTCCCCTAAGCATGCTTTCATGCTGTCCCAGACGTTCGTATATATTGTGTCTTCATTCTCATTCTCTTCCAAGAATTTCATGATTTCTGCTCTCATGTTTTCTTGGATCCATTATTTATTAGAGTATTTTTCAATCTCCATGTATTTGTATGTTTTCTGTTTTGATTTTTTGCTGTTAATTGCTAGGGTGATGTCATTATGGTCTGATAGGATACATGGAATAATATCTACTTTTTTATATTTGCTGAGATTTCCTTTGCAAACTAGAATACGAACTATTTTGGAGGATCCATGTGCAGAGAAGAAGGTGTATTCAGCTGATTTGAGGTGGAATATTCTATAGATGTCTGTTAAGTCCATTTGATTTATGGAGTTGTTTAGGCTGCAGATTTCTTGATTGATTTTTGTTTTGATGATCTGTTTATTGGTGACAGAGGAGTATTGAAGTCTCCCAGTATTATTGTGTTGAGGTCCATAAGTGGTTTTATGTCATGGAGTAATTTATTCACATAGTTGGGAGCATTGTTGTTTAGAGAGTATATATTTATTATGGTTATATCTTTCTGTTGCACTGTTCCCTTTACTAATATATGTAGTTGCCTTTTTTATCTCTTCTGATTGGTTTATGTTTGAAATCTACTTTGTTGATGGGGATTGCATTGAATCTATACAGAGCTTTTGGCAGAATGGCCATTTTGATTATATTAGTTCTGCATAACCAAGAGCATGGAACATCTTTCCATCTTCTCAGGTCATCTTGGATTTCATTCTTCACTAGCTTGCTTTCTTGGGCTGTACGCATGGTAGATTTTTTTCCCAACCTTTCATGCTCAATCTGTGGGTGTCATTGGCTGTAAGGTGGGTCTCTTGTAAGTAGCATATTGTTGGATTTTGGTTTTGGATCCAATCTGCTAATCTGTGTCTTCTCAGTGGTGCATTGAGACCATTCACAGTCAGTGTTAGAATAGAAGTGTGGTTGTGGTTCATAGTCATTGCATTTTATTAGTAAGTTCGGCGTTGTCTTGGTTGGCTATCAACAGTAGGTATCTTTATTGAATTTCCTCTGTGGGTTTTGAGTAGTGTTTGCTTGTTCTTCTATCTGGAGTTTATCTTTGAGGATTATTTGTAAAGCTGGTTTTCACAAATGCTTATCCCTCTCTCTTTAAAAAACAAAAACCAATAACAACAACAAAAACATTTAATAATCGGCCCTTGGCCCTGCCATTGGGGACCGTAATCAGTTTCATCTCAGGGCCCACTCTAAAACTGCCACCCATAGACAGCTGCATAGAGCAAGCTTATGACACTTTGTACCTGCCACCTGTGAACAAGGGCTCAGGTGGATCAGTGATGCCTGCCTCGGCAGAGGGATTCAAGAATGGCAGCCAGTGCCTTCTCTTTTAGCCTCTCAGCTGTCAAAATCAAGCCTGTGTCCTGTATCCTAAGGATACCCTTTCCACAGGTGCTTTACATAGGTGTGGGATAAAATCTAGTTATTTAAGCAAACACAAATATATAACGGGCTGTTCTGAATCCAGTTAATGTTTTTTCGAGCCAGATCATAATTTGAGTGGTGGGGCCAGGCCAAATCTGTTTGGCAACCCCAGCAATTGGCAAAGACATTGGTAAACAGCATTTTAAAAATATGTTAAATGCCAACCATTCTGTATTTAGTTTCTGATATTTATTTATGGTATTTGCTGCCATTTTTCAGGAATTCCAACTGTTCTAAATCTCCATCCAGTTGCTGAGAGAGGCTTCTGAAACATCTACTCTTCCAACAGTCTCCTGGAGAAGATGGGTCAACTAGGACGGAAGCGGGCCAGGAGGCCTCATAAATAAAGAGTCAGTAGAGTCAAATGACCTGACCCCTTCTGCAGCTGACCCCAGACAGGAGCTCCAGCCAGGCACTTTCCTGGGTTGCCCTTACCCCTGAAGCAAGCATCTCTTATGTATTAAGGTTATTTTTTTAATTACAGTCTAACTCTTCTTAAACCTGTTTATGTGTTTTAATTCCTACCACATTCTAGAGTAAAAATAAACAAATGAAAAGTAAATGAACTCATTCTAGTGTAATTCTAAGAGGGAATTCACTCTTCGTTGCCCTAACACCACCTTTATCGGACTCTCAGGGATCACTTTCTGTGTTTGGTAGTGTGGAATTTGGTAAAACAGCCCTTAGTGTTCAAGGTTGCTCATAATTTTCATGGATTTGCAAACTTCCAGACTTTCAAGGCACCATGTCTGATCATTTCAGTGCCCTGCTGTCCCCACTCTTTGATGCTGTTCTAGAGGTGTGGGGAACAGCTGATCGTTTCCAGGCTGGGGAGACATGAATGTCAGCATGAGGCTTCTTCCAGGAGTGATAAAGAGCAGGGACTCAGAGGTTAGGCAGGGTTCTTGTTCTCTCCTCTTCCTCCTTTCTCAGGGGAAAATAAATCCAGCTCTCATTGACCTGCAGAAATACCTAAATCAGGCCTCCTTAGCAAGGAGAGATTGCTTTGCCCTCTTGGCTGGAGAAACTAGATGGGCTCCTATTGGAGGATCTGGGGAGAATAAATGGTTTCTATAGATTGGGATTCCCTGTGCACATTCCTGGCTGCCTGCAGGAATCTCAGAGTGTAGTTCTGGCCTCGGAGCTTGACCAGCACAGTTGTAGAAGGGGCTGGTACCCTGTTCTGCATGTGTGAATGCTATGCCTATTTCATGGTATCTCCAAGGTAATAAGGAAGTTCCAAGGCTTAAAAGAAAAACCAGGTGCATGGAATAAGGCAAAACAGAGTTTCTACCCCAGTGCAAGCTGACTACCTCTGCAACCAGAGCAAAATTCACTGCTCAGATACATGAGCCACTAAGAGGATATGAGGGGGACTGGAGCAGTGGCTCAGCAGGTATGGCAGTTGCCTGGCAAGCGCAAGTACGCAGGTTCGAACCCCAGCACCTGTACACAACCCAAGTAAGTGTTGGAGGAACAAAAGCCACATAAAAAACTAAATAAAATTGATTCTTTCTCCCTTAAAAAAAAAAAGAGAGAGAGGGGCTCAGCGGTTACGGCGCTTGCCTGGCATGCGCAAGTACACGGGTTCAAACCCCAGCAACCCATGTACACAACTAAGTGTCAGAGCAATGAAAGCCATGTGAAAAACTCAATAAAAATTGATTCTCTCTCTCTCTCTCTCTCTCTCTCTCTCTCACTGTCCTTCTCTCTTTAAAAAAAAGAGAGAGAGAGAGAATATGTGGGTCTATTTTAGCATTTTTCAACTTGTCTCCGCTTTGGGGGATGCTGTGTCTATGAACTTGCATAACACCATTTCTTTCTGGTCAGTTGCTCTGGGATTAACCTCACAGTCATGATGCTGAAAGACCAAGCAGAATGCCTTTGTCCTGAAACTCTGGACTTCAACAAGATCCGAAGCAGTTAACAGCAGTTCCCACCCTTCCTACCCACACACCTCTCCTGGCAGCAAAACCTTAGTGGCCTCCCTGGTTACTTTCTCTTCCCACGGAGGCATTTCCTGGCTGACCCCTGATTCTGAACATCGCTTCTATTAGCTTTTAAGGTAGCAGGAAGGAAGAGCAGAGTTGTCCTTCTGGGTGGTTTCCCGGGTAGCTGAGGCTCCCTATGCAACAGGTAATAAACAAGGGGACTGAATTGTGACGAAACTCTGAGGTGTGCTCTCAGGCTGCCTATACTGCACACCTTAAAACAGAATTCCCTGTGATGTTTTCTATGGAAAAGTTTCGGGGATACCCAGAGATTCCAAAACACTTCCACCACGTTCTTGGTGATGAATAAATGAGGAATAATCTGTATATACAGAAAATGAAGTTGTGTTCAAGGTCTTAAAGTTGCTGATCTCTGGGGACTGTGACTCAGAGGTTACAGCACAAGTCTGCAGATTCGAACCCCAGCACCACACACAACAATGAAGTGTTGCAGCAATGAAAGCCACACAAAAAACCTAAAATAAAATTGATTCTTTCTCTCTCATTGTCCCTCTGTCTTAAAAAAAAAAAAAGTAGCCGATCACCCCCCTCATCAAGATTTTTCTTTTCTTCTTTTTTTGGTACTGGGGGTTGAACTCAGGAGGACACTACCACTGAGCCACATCCCCAGCCCTTTTTATTTTTTATTTTGAGACAGTGTCTCACTAAGTTACCCAGGCTAGCTTGGATCTTGTGATCCTCCTGCCTCAGCCTCCCAGATGCTAGGACTCTAGGTGTGCGCCATCACACCTAGCCGGAGAGCAAGTTTTGATAGAGGAAAAAGGAACATGGGGATGTTAACATTAATGAGAGAGGAGAGAAAAGGAAATCGAAGGTGCTTGACGTCAGATCCATCCATTTCCCAATGCTCCTAGGATGGCTCTGAACGCACAGCCGCCTTGCAGGGCTGAAGGGCCCAGGTGGGTCTGGGACATCAGCACACCTGGCTTTGTCTTTCCAGGCTGTTATCCCAGAGTCACTCAGGAGGCAGCCCTGTGCTCCCTTCTCCACCATTTGTAAACCAACATCCGGCTTTGAAGATGGGGGGTGGAGATGAGAGCACCCCTCCACTGCACATGTGGCGCAGATCCATGCTGAGTTGTCTTTCAGCTCCGCCTTGGTGGCACATGTGAACACTCCAGCAATATCTTCAGGGAAGTCCTCCAATCTCCTTAGAGTGACAGGAAGTAGAGGACCGAGGATTACTGGTTGAGGCCCTGCTGTGCGCGGTGCCCTTTGCTAGGAAGCTGCATGTGTAATTTCCAAGCCTCATCATAGCACCAGCTACAGCCAAGGAAGCGCACGAAGCTAGCATTCAATAGCAGTGTTGTCACTTGGAAAAAGCAAACTTTTCCACAAGCAGTACAAAGGCAAGTCTCTTTAAAGGAAGCACTGAC